>VZTM01038911.1:18547-119019 GCA_013400555.1 Jacana jacana
CGGGCGGGTGGCACCGGGCGCTGCGGAGCTCGGGGCGGTACCGGCGGTGTCCGCCGTGCCCGTGGAACCGGCGCTGCCGGCAGCGGCGTCCGGAGGTGCTTGCCCAGCGCCGCTTGCAGGGGGGGCGTAAAGAAATCCCTCTGAACTCCCCATTCCCGGTCATCTACCTCCTTCTCCGCCCCCTCTCCCATCCCCGCGCTGTTTTACGTGCGTGTCCGCGGTATTCACATCTGTATTTTCTCGTTAATTCTGTTGCTTGCTACGGCTCAGTCACGGTCTGGAGCAGCCAATGCACCAGAATAAACTCATTTCCATAAAAAGTTACTATTGGCAAGGAGGGAGTTTTTTTGAAAACACCCCCGAATCTCAGAAAAAAAAAAAATCTCCATTAACGCTACCCTAAATCCTTGCAAGCCCCCTTTTTGGAAGGCGACGAGGGGAAGGGAAGGCAAATGCAGTTGTGTTCCCTTCAGGGAAATGCGAACTTCTGCGTGATGGTCTGAGTCCTCCCCAGCCCCGCAGCCCTTTGGGGGGTGGGTTGGTGATAGCGGGGGCTGCTCGGTGGGAGCACTGGAGATGCCCCGCTGTCCTCTCGCCGTGACCTCCGTTTAACCTGGCACGGGCAAGGCATTACAGGCTTTGTCTCCATTCAAGCCGTGGCCAATACTTCCACGTTGCTGGAGGTGAAGTGAACGACGTTCAATTAATCTGTGTTCTAAGGGGTACCAGAAAGTCAATAGGTTAATGTTAAGTGAGGTGAATAGTAAGTGGTAGAGGGGGAAAAAACCGGTAAGTCTGTGACCTACAGTTCGAGATACTGGCTTGGAGGTGAGAGAATGTGGAGTTAGCAGAGGACCATGGTGTAAAACCCACTGCTGACAGGGTTTCCCTGTTATTTGCGGAGCACTTGACGCTTCACTGGTGGCTTGAAAGTGTTTAATAGATCTCAGCTGACTTGGGGAGATGGTCTTGTCTCTCCTTCTCTGGATGGCTCCATTGATACGGTGTCTAAAAGTTAAATCAAATGACCTACTTTACAGCTGAAAGACAGATGCCTCAGAAGAAATCTGTGCTATCTTCAGAACAGATGTTTAGCTTTTTTCCTTTAACACAGAGGTGTTAGATCCTTTAAAATGCAATATCTATTTTTTTTTTGGCTTTATTGCTGTCCTTTTGCCATTTGTTGCCGCTTTGATGAACCTCAAAGCCTAAATGTGATACTTTGAGGTGGTGCAAGGAACCAGGCGAAATGGCTTTAAGAAACTTGGTGCAAGCAACGAGTAACATGAGTGTACAGCTGTGGTTGGGAAATGGCTTACCCAGCAAACCAGTCTCTCTTCTCAACTCTTCTAACCACAGCGCTTGTTGCAAGAAGATAAAGTAACCCAATTTACTCTTCATTGTCTTTATAGTGTCGTTTGATGTAATTAATTGTGGAGTTTCCCCCCGGCTTATAACAAGTTGGTGTGGTGGAAGCAGGTAACAGATGCTGCCTGAGATCTGCACAACATCCACCAATACGATAGAAACAGCTTTTCCTGGTGCTCTCCCCACACCGGGTCTTGCTCTCTGTGTTCACCCAGAGCTCCCCTCGCCTCTCGGTGGAGGGGACCCTCAGCTGGGTGCAGGAGGGAAGACTCAGACCCTGGCTGGCTGTGGGTGCCTGGCGAGGAGGTGACTGCAACTGCCCCGTGCTCTTTAACTCTCCAGCAAATTGCATTAGTATGTGACAAATTGGCTTGCAAAGCAGCTAAATGGAAATGACATTTGGAGCAGTTTGCTGAGCAGACCCTGTGGTGTCTCGGGGAAGCATGTGATTTGCAGCATCTTCCCCAGATCGCTAATTTAACTTCCACTACGAGGCTTTCCAGAACTTACTTTGGGAACTCCTGTTGCAGCTAAATGTGGGTGTCTGGAGCCTGTCTTGGAATCGTCGCCCAAAAGCTCGGGCAGATGTAGGCGCAGGCTGCCTCATGCCGGAGGGAGCTCGTATGTGGAACTCAAGTAGGGAAGAAAGGAGAAGGTAATACAGGGGAATGGGATGGGGCATGTGGCAGGAAGGCTTAAGGTGGCGAGCTGTGCTTGCCAACAGGGTGTTTTCCTGCGGGAGCTGAAGAACCTTGGTTGGGCTGAGGTTGTCTAGGTGGCTCCAGGAGGAGGGGACCCCGCTGTTCGGCAGCAGGGACCCAGGCACCTGCCTCCCATCCCGCTTCCCCCCACGCACAGGCGGCCGTTTGAACCTGGCAGTGATCAAGCTGTTTTAATTGGCCCCTCTGCAGCTTCCAAGGATAAATATGTAATGGGGGGGGTGGGGGGGCGAGGGGGGAAGAGTGCCCCCCTCTCCTGCCTGGTGTTGAGGCTGTCATTTCTGACGGGGAAGCGTGTGCTCTTGGCTTGCCTCTTCCCTGCACGCTCGGGCGCCGCGCTCGCTCCCGCCCGTCTCTTCCAGCGTGTGAAAATCGTGCTCCCCCAACTGTGTTTGGCATCCTTAAAAAGAAGGGGAAAAAAAAAAAGATGAACCTGAGCATGCAGTGCTCCTGAGACAGGCCCCTTCACATTTCTAAACACTCTTGATTATTCAGCTAATCTTTATTTCATGGGCCTGTTACAAGAAACACAAATGGGGGAGAAAGTAGAAGGCGGTGACACATTTAAAATACACAAGAAAAGTGCTGGCAGGAATATAATCGTTCTTATTCCAGCGATATGAAATATTTATGGGCCTAAGTTGTGGCAAGATTCTCTGCCCCCACCCCTCCCACCTAACTCCTTCTGAGATGTTTTTCCCAGTCAAATACTAACTGGGGGCAGAGCCTGGTTCCCCAAAGCTCTCTGCAAGGCAGGGGCACCCGGCTGTCTGGGCACAGTGTCTGTCTGGGCACAGTGTCTGTCTGTCCATCCCTGCGGAGGGGAGGGAGGTGCACATCGCCCTGGCCAAGCTGCCCGGCTCCTTCGGGGAGTGGAGCATTGTGTTACAGTCTGTTAACTCGAAATAATTCAGCAGCGTCCCCTCAGCGGGTCTGTGAAAAGCCCCCTTTGAGGTGCCCGTGTTTTGTAGGAGCCCGCTGCTCCCCCAGGGCTTTCTGCTATTAATTCATTAGATCTGAGGGTTTTTTCTCTCTTCCCCCCTCTTTTCTCTCTTTCTCCCCCCCCCAACCCCCCTCCCTCCCCTCTTTCCCTGGCAATTCAAACAGTGATGAATGGACAAAAATCCCTCAAGGGAAACATTTTTTCACTTAGTTACAAAGATTTCATGGCTAATTAGAGTAAATGTGGTTTTTAGAGTGTTAATCTCTTAACCAGCTTGGCTAGGAGGCCACCGCCACAACAGCAAAGGGGAGGGCAAGGGGGAACCAAGGCAGGGGGTAAAGGTGCTACCAAGTTCTTCCTGGGGCTGAGCCACAAGCGCCGATGGCTGGATCTGATGTGCCTTGATCCCCGAGAGCATCCTGTGTGCCTCCTCCTTAGCTCTGCTAATTGGGTGCCCACCTTCCCTCCCAAGGCACGGCGCGGGGCGAGGACACAGACTTTTGAAGGTGGTTGGTGCTATGTTTTTTGGGTTTGTTTTTTTTTCCTGGTCTGAGGAGGCCACCAGCTCTTTGTCTGCAAAAGTGGTGCAGAGGGAGCTTCCAGGATGAAAAGCGAAGCGGGAACAAAAGCAGAATTGAGGGCAGCGTGCTGTCCTTGGGCGGCAGAGGTGGCTGCCTGGGGCTTGTGTTCAGATTCTTTTCTCTGCAGTGAAGAAAATCTACGTGTGTGCTGTGTGGTTTAGTGCCAGCGAGGGAGATGGGCTGTGAGTGCAGCCAGCAGGTGCCTCTGGCCGGGTCCCCACGTGCTGCTGCACCAGCCTGGTTGCAGGGTGGCCGTGACGCCTCCAGCCCACGTCCCAGCCAGACTCGCTGTCGAAGCGCGTGGTCCAGGTGGCACATTATTGTCAAAAGCAGGTGTTTTGCTGATGGAAGTCATCATCCCCCTCCCTGTTGCTGCCATGAAGGGGATTTATCTACTGCCTTGATGCCTGTTGTCTTCTTCCTCTGGTCCTTCCTGTCTGCACCCCTTCCTTGGCACCCGCCTTTCCAGCCTGGTTTTGCCCCAAAAGGCTGTGGCAAAGCAGGGGGAATTTGTGAGCTGGGTCCCCCCTGTAGCCCACCCTGGGCGGCAGGGCCAGCCGGTGGCTGGTGCAGAGAGAGCTGGGGAGGAGATGGGAGTGGGATGTGGGCTTGAAATTCCTCCTCATCCCACTAGAGGGGATCCTCCGGATCAGGCTGGCGGAGCCCGACTGAAAAATGAACATAAAACCAGCAACTGGCAAAGCTGCGCCGAGATGCAGCCTCTGGGTGGTGGGTGAGCCCCGGCCCCTCGGAGGATGAGGATGGGTTACTGGAGCTGCTGGTCTGACCTGGTGCTTTGTTGAAGGCAGCACTTAGGGTTGGGGGGGCAGGAGGATTTTAGCGCTTTTCAGACGTTCCCAGCTGAGGCAGGCTGGCTGCTGCCTCTCCCAGTTCCTTGCCCAGGAAAGTGTGGCTCCCTGGCAGTGTTTGTGGCTTCTCTGCCCACTGTGGTCCAAGCCCATGCACTGGGAGCTGCTGGGTTGGGATGAGGAGGCTGTAGCAGGACTTCACCAAGAAAGCCTGAGTTCACTAAACACTCAAGTGCAGTGTATGTCAGTGACGTACCTAATCTGCTGGGTTCACAGGCTGCCTTAGGGTCCACCTGTGTGTTTTGGGGTCCTGAATGGTGCTGTCAGCCTGGGGTTGGATTCTGGGGTGCTGGGAACGAGGTGTCCTCCCCACCGTTATTGAGTAGAGCCCATCTCATGTTTCTTGCTGTAATCGCTGCTTCTGTTTGGGTGTAATCGAGCTGGGAGGTGGTGATGGGGGGGTGGGTGCATGGAATGAAAAGCGAGATAAATGTATCATATTATGAAAATTTAATCCTGCTTTTCCTGGGCTAAAATTACATTCAGAGCAGGAGATAAAAGGCATCAAAAACACGTTATAAAAAAAAAGTCCAGATCATCTTAAAAGGCAGAGAGATAGAGAGCCTGGGAGAGAGCCCTGCCAGCCAGGACAGCAGGGAGAGCCAGCCCTGCCCCGGAGACAAAGTCCCATGCAGGGGTGCACGCTTGGTACCACCACCTCAGTCAGCAGAGGAGATAGTTCCTCCAAGAGACGGGTCCACTGGGGAAATTCTGTCAGCCAGCTGATGCGTTTCTATCTTAGTTCCCTGCAGCGTGTGCCTTATCTCCTGCAGGTTCCTTCAAATCATGGTACAGAGCGTTGCATGAAGGGCTCCTGTCTGGCTGTGTGTCTCCTGAAGCACAGAGGACTTGGAGAAGGGTCTCTGCTCCATGGAGGTCCTGCCTACCCCAGCCATTCCCTCTGACGGGGCAGATGGCAGCGATGGTGGGAAGAGCCTGGAGCCTGTCCTCAGCCCCGTGTGCTTTGGGGGTAAAAGGGGCTGGTGAACATCTCCCACCCCAGCCAGACCTTGGCTCTGCGGAGCCATTCTGGAGCCGGCTGCCTGTTGTGCTTGGTGTGACAGCAGCTTCCCAGGCAGGAACATCCCTCACAGCCCTTTTCCTGCTCCAGCACCGCTTCCCCGCTTCATAAAAGTGAAAGGTGACGTCTGAGTAAATATTACACTGACCTCTCACCTCGCCTCCTCCTGCCGCTGCTGCTCCTTTCTCAGGGCTCATTAAGGGAGCCACTGGCCGACCTGGGGCTGCCTGGCCGAGGAGGGGACTCGGAGCCCAGTGGGGGCTCAGCACTGGAGCTCAAGCCCCGTGTCTCGTGGCCAGGAGCTGGAGGGAAAGGGCAGGCTTCATCCTGGCCAAACCTCCTCCCCAGTCCGGTAAGTGGGAGTTGGATCAGCCTTTGCTGGGGCTTGGCATGGGCTTTCCCAGTGGGTGCTGGTGCCCGGCATGGGCTCTCGCAGTGGGTGCTGGTGCTATGTAACGCTGGAGTTGGGCTTGCTGGTGGTGGTGGAAGTAAGGGGGAGTGCTGTTTTATGGTGGTTCTTCTCTAGCAGAAGCTTCTGCAGGAACAGTTACAGCAGCAAAAGCATGTGTGAATGAGAGGTTGTTGCGGGGAGCGGGTGCAGGCATGGTGGGGGGGTGAGCATGGACCTGGCCTCTGTCCCTCCATGGTCACTTGGAAGGGTCCAGATGGCTACCCCAGGACTGGACCAGTGGCTGCCGTGGCCTCCCCTGGGACATGGGGCTCGGTAATGGGAGCGCTGGGATGTTTGGGGGGAAAGCCCTCAGGACTTTTGCTTTCATCTGCTGGCTGGCTCCTCGAAAAGCAGTGGGTTTAACTCCCAGAGCAGCTCGGTGTCAGGCTCGGGAGCCCTGTTTCTCCATATGGAGTCTCGGGAAGCGGCACTGGGGAAAACAGGAAACCTGTGGGGCAGCGCGGGGCTGTCGCTTCACCGGCCCTGCCGCCCGTGACGCGCGCCGGGAAGGAAGCGCATCCACCACAGCGGGGCCGGGAGCCGCCGACGGACCCTGACTCAGCGTGGAACGAGTTCCTCGTGTTATTTCCAGGCTGGGAACAAATGCCTCCTCCCAGAGAGATTAATGTGTAGTTTTTCCTCCGCGGCGGTTTTGTGTCAGCGGTCAGAGAGCTTGGAGCCATCCCTCGTGTGTGGCGCGGGTGCTGGGGGGAAACGGGGTGTCCCCGAGAGAAGGGCAGGCATCCAGAGGTGTGGAGGGCTTCTCCTCGCTGCTCGTGCTTAACACCCCTCCGGTTTGTTACCCTGGGAATGAGCTTCCAAAAAAACTTGAGTTTGAGCTCCGAGGTTTTGAGGTGAATTATCTCAGTTACAGCAGCAAAAATACGTGAGAGGCTTGGAGTTATTTTTTTCTATAGTTATATTCCCAATTGCTGGACTTCTCAGAGTTGTTTTTACCTCGTCAAGATATATATATATATTTTTAATAACCTAAAGTGTCCAGTTTTCCCCCAGGAGTGGGAGGCTGAGGTTCTGGGGATGGGCTGTTAGAAAAGCAAGTGCTGGGATGACCATGAGGGTGTTGGTAGCTCAGAATAAAACTTCCCAAGTTGCTAAAACCAGCTGATTTCTCACCTCTTAGAGAATATTAGGAAAGCAGCAGCGAGCTCTGCAGACCACAGCGGGCTGGTTGCTTGCCCAGGTAGCCAAACACGAGGGAGTTCACGTGTAGCCAGCTCATGTGAAGAGCTTTGTTCCTCGTGGTGGGGGGAGATTTATGGATGTCGGAGCAGAGGAATGGGGAGCTGGCTGCTTAACAGGGATGTTACAGTTCAACTCCATAAAACACCCAGGCTGTCTCCTTTCCTCATTCATTTGCCAAGTCCCCAAAAAAGTCGCAGCGACAGGAGCAGAGGATGGAGCACTGCCCTCATGATCGTATTTCCTGCCTTTGCTGGTTTATGTCACAGCCTGTAATGTTGTTTAAACAACAAAAAGAAGCCTGTGAATTTCCTTTTCATTTCTAATGGAATTGCAGAGAGCTGGGGTGGGGAGGAAAAGGGAGCAAGGCTGTGGGTTTCCTAACTGGCTACATTCATCTTATGCTGAAAACCTGCCATCCTGCAGGTTTTAAATTTGCACTGAAGATGACGTATGGGTGAAACACCCTCCTGGGTGTCGAGAGGGACTGAGCGGGGTTGGGGCTGGGGGGCTGCGGCTCTGGCTGTGGTGTGGGAGTGCAGTGGGGTCCCAGCAACAACACCCCCCACCCCCCCCCAACCCAGCCCAGAGTTTCTCTCCCATTGGTATGAACCTACATGGATGCAGACCTCACCAGTACTGCTGCCAACCCCAAAAGGTTTCTTCTGCTGTCTTCATTCTATTGAGTGTTGGTGCTGAGAGGACAAGTAAGAAAGAAGGAGCTTAAATCCCTGCCTTGGCTCAGGAAGAGACGCAGGGGAGGCAGAAAGTGGTTGCTTTGGGCAGACTGCTGGGTGAAGGTTCTTCTTCAGGGCTTTTCGGAGTCAGTTTGTTACATATCGAGAGCTTTCCAAAGATGCTGCTTATGTACTTATAGAGTGAAATAGCTCCTCTCAAAATCGTGTGTAAGAGCTTCTCAAAGTCCACCTTGGAATGAGAAATGCTTCTGTGTTTACTCTAAGCCTTCTAAAAACTGGGATCTTTGATGCCTGCCCCTCTGTTTTTCCAAATCAACGTAATGTTAGGGGTCATCACCCATTGTGTTACAGGGGCTGGAGGGGCTGGATGAAAAACATCCACAGTAAGTAATCTGTTGGCTGGGAGATGATGCAGCAGCAAAAGGTTCACTGGGAGCCACTTCTCTTCTCCTTTTACAGTTTTCTCAGTAGCTCACAAGGGGTTAATTGCAGTGGCAGAGACAAGCCCTTCTCTGATCCAGTGGCCTGTGGTGCCTTTGGCTCCTCTGGCAGATGAAGAGCTTTATGGAGCTGGAATTGTGTTAAAGGCCCATTTGGTGGCAGCAGGTTTAGACTGCCTCCAAAATCTCATAGCAACCAAGGAGTGTGGGCAAGCACTCCGGAGTTCACTGGGAGAAAGAGGCAGGAGCCCCTTTGCTTGTCCACTGGGATATAATAAGGTGCTGGAACAAGCGCTTGCGTAACTCGGCTTTTCAAGGCGTAAATTGTGTGACAGGGACAAGTCTGCTCTGTCGGTTCCACCAAATAACTTCTCTGACTCGGGAGGTGGTCACAGCGCGTCTCGGGCTGAGCTGGGAGGTGCTAGAACAAATTCTCAGAAAGAAACAAAAGCAGAGGCTCTTCTAAGGACTTCTCCAAGGCTGTTTTATAACTTGTTTTACAAAAAAAACCCCAAAACGCCCAAAATCAAAGCAGCCCTTCCCTGGAGTCCTGGGTCACTTGGGAGACTTGACCTGCGGAGTGACAAGTTGGGTGGGATCAGGCCGACTTTGCAGATGGAGCTCCTCGCTTCTGAGTGTGTGAGTGCAGCAGTATGTGGGGGTTGTTTTCTTTTAACCATTCCCTTCCTTGCAGACTTGTATGAAATTTTGGGATTGTTTAGTTTGAGGAAGAGGAGGCTGAGGGGAGACCTCATCCCTCTCTACAACTGCTTGAAAGGGCATTGGAGAGAGGTTGGTGCTGGTCTCTTCTCAGGGGCAATGAGCAATAGAACAAGAGGGAATGGCTGCAAGCTGCAGCAGGGTAGGGTTAGGCTGGACATGAGGAAAAAGTTTTTCCCAGCAAGAGTGGTCAGTCAGTGGAATCAGCTGCCCAGGGAGGGGGTGGAGTCTCCATCCCTGACTGTGTTTCAGGGTAGATTAGATGTGGTGTTGAGGGATCTGGTGTAGGGGAGAACTTGTAGAGTAGGGCTCCATGATCCCAGGGGTCTCTTCCAACTTATGATTCTATGAAATGAATTCTACGGCCTGAGAAGAGCTCCCATTCACTTTGAAGAGGACCAGTGAGTTTTTGGTCGCCAGTTGAAGGGCCGGCTGCTTTCTGGGCCAGGGAGTTAGTTAAAAATTCAGTACCTGGAAGAGACAATATCTGTAGTGGTTTAGAAAACATGGCAAAAGCTCTCAAAAGTTTCAAAGCTTTAAAGTGGGGGTTGAAGACAGTGAGAGAAGAGCAGGGCACAGCTGCAGGGGGGGCAGGCACGAGTCCTGTGGGCACAGGGCTTTGGGCAGCTCATCCCTGCCAGCATCTGCTCACATGCTGCAAAGACCTATTGAGAACCAAACAACTTTGGCTGAATTTGCTTTTCTTTACAAGATTTAAAAACAAAACCAAACCACCCAAACCAATGTTTTTCCTACAAAGAGTGCAACTTTTAACTTGAGAAAAGGCAAAATACTAACTCATTTGTTCATCCCTGACGTTTCCTGTTCCATTCTCTGCAAATTCCCATTATAAACACGACACTTTGCCAGATTATCTGCGTTAGCCATCTCGTTACTGAAGAGGATACAATATTAATTTCCTTGTCATTCAGTTTCTCTGATGCCTGTGGGATCATTTGGTTCACAGCCCTCCTGGATGTTGGTGTAAATCAGCCAGGCTTTGCTTTGGACCCCTAAAAAATAAGGTGGGAGCAGCACTGATGCGACCCTGGAAAATGCACCCATTTTCTTCAGAGCTGCACAGAAACTCCAATCTGGGTACAGAGAGAGCTGCTTTTTGGCTGAGCAGCTCGACCCAGTTGTATGTAATAGCTCGAGTCGTTGAGTTCTGTCTCGGTCTTGTCCCCAGTGACCCTGGTGAATTTGATAGAAATGTGTTGTGGATCTGGAAAAGCGATGTGTGGTTGTAAAGGGGATGCTTATGAAATTGAACCAGCTGAAAGGATTCCTGGAACCTGCCTTCCTTTGGTCTGCTCAAGGGTTGCTGAAGTCCTGCACCAAATTCAGCTGTGGGTTCTCTACCACCTAGATCCTCCATACGTTTTATGGATTCAAGGACATTTCATTTTCGGTTCACAATTGGGGAATGTGACCAGATGCATCTGGTTGGGTAATGAGGAGGTGTCACCCTGCATGGACCGTGGATGCCAGTGTGGATGTTTGGGGCATCTGCAGTGTCCCAGTGCTGCCTTGGGAGGTGGGATGGGGCCGACTGCTGTGCCCAGTTGGGACTGGGGCCAGGGCCAGACAGCTTCCACAGAGGAGGGTTGAATTAAAGGGTGTGTGAAGAGCTCTGTGAGCAGGCGGGCTTGCTGCATTCCTGTGAAATATGGCCTTACACGTCTTTGAAGGATTTATTGTTTTCCGGGCACTGCTGGATCCAGTCCGATGGGCTGGATATAGGAAGGAAATGACTCAGTTGCTCTACAGACAAGTGCAGCTTTGAAATTCAGAGAGGCAGGAGGCAGCTGAGAGGCTCCAACTCATTCCCATCGGGAGTTGGGTCCTGGGGTGTCTGTTACTCTTTGTGTGCCACCCTGGGGGGTGGCAGCGGGTGGGGGTTGCTCTGGGCAGCAGTCATGCTGCCAACCAGTGCCTCGAAACCCCTCCAGTGTTGAGGATACCACGGGGGGAGCAGGTGACGGCCAGAGAAGCTGGGGGTCAGCGGGGGGAGAGGGCTGCAGTGGTGGGAGCAGCTGCCGGGCTCGGTGCCGCCTGGCCATCACCAGCCCATTGCTGTGCCAGGACAGAGCTTGCAGAAGCATTCCCAGATTTTTGGAGGCATGTTTCCCACCCACAAAAGGGTGGAGAAACGCAGTGACCCTCCCTAGGGATGAGCCCTGCAACGACTTTGGCCACCTCAGCTGCCATGTCTCTCCTTCCCTCTCCTGCCCACGTTATCTGGAGCTGGTCCCCACATTTGCGTTCTGGTCTGGGCTCTACAGGGATTTGCCACAGCAAGTGGAGAGATTCCAATGATTTTTCAAGACAAGGTCAGGCTTTTGGGCCCCTCTTACCCATCAAAGCCTCCTTTTGCCTCGTGCAGTAACTCCTGGCTGATGTCAGATGTGGCCGTAAGCAGATGCTTTCTCCATCATCCTGTCACTGTGGCTGCAGAGAGAAGGTTTTTCTAAATGACAGAAAGATCCTTAGCAAAGAAACAAGAGTTAGTGTTAAAAATAAAGAAAACAAGACAGCTTGTTTCATCTAAACAGAAGGGTTATTAAATAGGCTTGAATTAATCAGTGATCTGCCAGAGCTCTGAAATTGAAAAGCAGGGCAGAGGAGCATGGAGCAGATGAGTGCAAGGAAGCCACTTTCTCGGGTAGACAGTGATATTCAGCTGATGGTGGGATGGAGCTGAGATGGCTCCAGGCTGTGGAGTTGTCCTTGGCTGGAGCTTGGAGCAGAAGGCTGGGGCACCCGGGGATTAAGGCATGGAGCCATGGGGACCAGGACCCTGCCAGAGACCAGATGCTGTTCCCGTGGCCGTGAGCTCCGTGATGGTCACTGCTTGCCACACTCTGGGAGGCAAATTGGGCAGGGAATGAAGATGATTTGTGTTTCCCAGGGTTCAGGTACCTCGAACACTTTCAAAACCTGCATCAGGCACCCCGGCGATGCACTTCAGAGGGCAAACAGCCTTGGGGAAAGAGGCTTCCAGGGGTGAAGTTGCTTCCTTCATGTGGCTGGTAAAGCTGGTGTTGCTTGGAGTTCATAGCACATACTTCCACTAAGACAGGCCTGACGAGGGCTGGTTAATGGTCCCTGAAGGGTTCTTCAGTGCTGTGTGGCTCTCTCCTGCATCAACCTGTCTGCTCCAGGTTTGTTGTTAATTCAAGGGCTTTTGCAGTTGTGTTCTGCCTTCCCAAGTCCTTGTGATCCCGCAGAGGGACCTGGGTGATAATTTCTTCCCCTTCTGTGGTGGGAATGCTAGAGCCGTGACTGGCAGCTGATATCTGGAACAAGCAGCGAGCTGATGGTGCTGGTCACCCACCAGGGATGAACCTCTCCCCTTGCGTGTTCCTCCAGCTCTCATCTCACCGCTCCTGCCCTGGTTTGGGGCCAGGCCACCCTTTCCTCCCGGTGTGATGCCACAGGGTCGGACAGGACGATGGTCTGCAGTTGTGTAGGCTTCACTAGGCGGTTATTGCTCATAATCTGAAAAGATAATCCCACTCCGGGGTGGCATGGAGCATTGTAACCAGTAAACATCTCGTGGATGGGGAATTGTGCCTGGATGTGCACACAGGCAGAGGCGTGCTCTTAATAATTTCAGCGCTGCTGGCTGAGTGAAATCTATAGCTGCGCGGTTGGGGATTCAGCATCTCAGAACCTAATTTTAACAAATGTACCATTTCCTGGTTTACTTAGGTAACAGCACTGTGGCTACTGTGTAAATACATCTGGCTGCCGTAGGGAGTGTTGGGGATAACGAACACCGCTCGCTGTACAGGGCTGGCACAGCCAAAGGATTTCTGTTTCAGGATTTCTGTTTAATGGAGTGGCTGGGGACCCATTTAATTTGAAGCTGGGGTTCTTCACTTGCCTGTGGTGCACTTGGAGTGAGGCCAGGAGGAGCTGCTGCTTATTTTTCTCCTCCAGTTCGATGGCCGCTCTGTGATCTTCCCTCGTGCTGCACTGTAATATTCTCTTGTAATAAACTGCAGCTGGATGTCACCTGGGGAGGGAGTGCTGGGCTGAGGCTCAGGAGATAAAACTCCCGGCTCCACCACTGGGACCTTTTGACTAGCCTTGGGCAAATCATTTAATCGTTTAATCTGCTTCCACCTAAGGTCACCATCCATTAAACTCTATTTTGTTGGGAATAAAGTCCATGAATAATCAGATGATGTTCAGGTGCACTGGTGAAGAGGGGCGGATAAACCTCCATCCATCAGAAACTGGGAAAAACACTTTGTAAGGGACAGAGTGACCTAGATTGCCTGGAGGGGTCGGGGACTCCGTTTCTGGAGGTCCTTAAGGACAGTTTAGAGAGACATCTCTTGAATTATGATTATAGCTGGTCCTTGCAGCAGGAGACTGGATTAGAGAACCACAACTTTCTGGCACAAATTTATATGATTTAGTGTTATCCAAAGCCATTGACCTGTTTATATGGGTTTGGATGAAACTGAGACTTCCCCAAACTAGAATAAATCGGCTATGAAACTTAAGAAGTGTTAAATTTTCCCTTTGTGACATACTTCAAGGCAACCAGGAAAATAAGGGTCTGTTCTGCTCCGTGCTCCAGTGCATGGCGCTGTCGCCAGCCTTGGGTCTGTCCTCAGGGACTGCACGGTGAATAAAGTCCTCGTTTCCCAGCACCTCTCTTGATGCAAGGTAATTTATAAGCTATTTCGCAGCGGTGTACTTGAAGCTCAATAACTGCCAGCTGTGGTTTCTCAGATAGCAAGTGTCAAGTATCAGCAGAGGGAAAGGAAAAGGTGTCTAATTTCTGCCACCTAGGTGTCCTGGCTTGATTATGAATTTTTCTGGACGTCTTTTGGGGTTGGTGGGTGAGATGTCCCCAGCTGCAGTGCACAGCTGGGCGGGAGCCACAGCTGCTGGCCTGCTTTAGATTTGCCAGAGGAGCCAGTGCTCCCTTGGAGACGGTGATGATTTTGTCAGTGTCACAGAGATGCCTCCTCGCTGCGTCGCAGGGATGTTTCAGCATCCTTGGGGGTCAGATGTAGCTGTGCCTGTGTTTGCTTGTCACTGTCAGGGGAGAAGTAGCCCTGCTCTGCTGAACAATCTCTGATCAAAGAGTTTATGAACAGAAGTGCATCCAGAGGGCAAAACCAGTCCCTTCCACGGACTTTACTAAGGCAGTTTATGCCTGGAAACTCTCCTTGGGGTTTTCCATAGATTGAACATCCAACTGCCTCGTGTATGACAGTATTATCCCCATTTCACAGGTGGAACAACTGAGGCTGAGGAACACGGTCTATTGAGCAAGTCCTGGGACAAAGGCAGGAGTGAAGCCAGGTCAGGGAGCTGCTCTCCAAAATGCAGTTCCAAAGATGGGGCTCAAGGCAGGTCTCCCCTGAGATTTTCTGTTTCTCTTTACCCCAGACATGCTGGGACATGTGCGCTCAGGAGGGAGATGTGGGGGGAGAGGTGGCTTATCCGGTATGCTTTGTATAAACAATATCTGAAGTCTGGACAATATGAACAGATTTTGTGCCTAATTCATGCAATCGTGTTTGTTATCAGGGAAATGCCTTTTCATGGCTGGGTTTCATTCTTCCCCCTCCTCTTCCTTGTCCCAGGGCTGGAGGAAGCAATAGTCACAATACTGTATTTTGCCCTCTTAACTCTTTCTCAGCAAGCTGACCAGCCTGTGAAATACCATCCCCGTCAATAAGCAGCTCTGGGGAAGTGGAACATACACTGTTCCTGCTTTTGGCTGCCAGCAAAGCCCCACAGAGCAGGGACGGGCACCGCCGAGGGGCAGGGGAGCTGAAGGGTGTGGGGTAAAGGTGGTTTCCAAGGGTTTCCAAACCCAAAATGTTCAGTGCTGTGGGTTATGCTTTAGGAAAGGTTCAGTGTTCCTCCTCCCTGTGGTTCAGTAACCTCTGCAGAAACCTTAGATCTGACACCAGGAGCCTCCTGGGTGACTTGCAGATATTGTTGTTGAAGTCAAAATATACTAAAAAAACCAACCCCAAACAAAGCCAAACACAAAGAGAAGGTGCTCAGAGCCCTCCTCATTGCTTTGTATTACAAAATGGTAATCACTTCACATCAAGCTGCAGGTAATGAGTGGGTGTCAAACTCTGAACCAAACAGTGGAGCTGGGTTTCCACAGCCCTGCTCCAGGAAGGGGCAGGAAAATCCTCTGCTGGGCTCTGAGGTGTGCACCAAGGCTTCTTTTGGGGAAGAAAGAGGTGAGGTGAGTCCTGACACCAGGAGCAGTGAAATGAGCGAGCGGGTTTGTAGGTTTCTGCTGGGAAAGGAGGGATTTGAGAGTGTGGGGCTCATCTGGCTGCGATGGCTTGGCCAAGGAGGCAGCACTGGGACCTGGACCTCTGATCCTCGCTGGAGACATCCCAGAGCTCGGAGGTGTTTTGATCAGGCAGTTTTGGCTCATAGCTTTTGTCTAATTAAAACCAAACCAAACCCTATTAATTATGGTAAGGTCTTCCTCCATAGCTGACAAAATGTGTCCTGAATATCACTTCTTCAAAGGGGATAAATCACGGCAGCAGCTTTAATGGTTGGAAAGGTTTCACAGGAAAATTCCCGATGGGCTCTAGGAGGGATGGAGACCCAGCACGTGTTCTCACATGTGATGAAGAAATAGCCAAACTCTGGGCTTTTTTTCCCCCTCATTCCAGTTGGCAGATACGCTGTGGAGCCAATGCAAAGAGGGAGGGTCAGGCTGGTGCAAGGGTGAGGTGGTTCCAAATGGTCCATTCTTCTATTTTAGTTTATATAGTGTAGCCTGCCCTTTTGGTGACCCTTTCGATAATTCTGGGGGATTTCTGACAGCCTGGTGACCTGCAGGAGAGGTCAGTGGTGGGAGCCAGCCCGTCTCCCTGCTCCTGGCCTCACAGCAATGAATTTTATTTGACTATAAAAAGCAAAGAGGGCAGAATCCACCTCCTTCTTAGAAAGCAATCCCAGGTCTGGTGCCCCCCCTCCCCGCAAGCTCAGTTATTTCTCAGGAGGCCTCATTCTCTGCGACAACTCCCCAAAGCCTTTAGGAGAAAAGCCCCAAAGGCTTTAGGAGAAAAACTGTAGTGGGTTTTATCTCCTGCTAAGTTCCCCCTTTGCTGGGTGTTTGGGGACCCTAGTGGCCTCTGGGCTGGGATTGATGCAGGGACAGTGAGGGAAAAGCTGGTGGCACTGGGATGCCGAGCCCTGGGGCCAGGGGAGGATGGATGCTGGGGCTGGTGCCGATGTTCGCTGCGTCTCGGAGGTGCCGGGGCTGTGGGAGCTGCTGCCCCTGGAGGGGATGGAGAGTCTGGGGAGCACAGGACCCACCCCCAGAGCAGACTGGGGAGGGCTCAGTGGTGCTAGAGTGGGGCAGTGGATAAATCACTGCTCAGAGACCAACCCGACCCCAAAAGAAATGATACCGGCGGGGGGAAGCACATGCGGCTGCCGCTCTGGTGATATCAAAATTGTTCCTTTGATCCATCATTTTCCACAGGAGATTCTCTTTTTTGGTTTTGCTTTCATTTTCCTTTTTTTTTTCTCCTTTTATTTTTTCTCTCGTGTGCATAAAATGCCACTAATGACAAACCGTGGTGCCCGCGAGTGAGTGACAGCTGAAATAAGAGAAATGACTAATCGGGCCTCCTGAAGCCCTGTCACATGGAGATTAAATGAGCCCTTTTTTCTTCCCCCCTCAATGAGAATCATGGGCATTTGAATAATAATATTATAGTCTCCATTAGGATGACAGTGGGGGAAAAAAATTGGCTCAGACCTGTGATTATTCCTTCAATCTAATAATTATTTAAATACCAGATAACTCCTTTCAGCCTAATTGAGGCCTTTCAGCTGCTTGGGTTTAGATTGTGTCCCTGAATTTACTCTGTCTTTCACCTTGCGTTACTAATAGCCTCAGATTGCTTTGGAGGCCAGATTTTAAACTAGCTTCCAAAACAAAAAAAAAAGAAAGAGGACTAATCAATGGTCAAATAATATTAAGGATCAGTTAAAATTGCCCACTCTCCTGTTTCCCTGGTGTTTAACCCCCAGCTGCACCCAGCC
Organism: Jacana jacana; assembly: GCA_013400555.1. Classification (NCBI taxonomy): domain Eukaryota; kingdom Metazoa; phylum Chordata; class Aves; order Charadriiformes; family Jacanidae; genus Jacana; species Jacana jacana. The sequence goes on from VZTM01038911.1 coordinate 35,622, forward strand.
AGCCCTCCGTAGGGCACACAGTGGGTCTCTGATGGTTGATAACATGTAATCCGTGTCCTGCACCCCCTTGTTGCCCCCGGGAGCAACTCCTGTGGGGGACACAGAGCTGGGGATGGATGGTGGGACGACAGCTCGTAGCCACGCTCTGGCATCTTCAGATCATGTTTGGAAGCACAGATTTTCCATCCCGGGTGATGTCTCTCGCCTTTGGCAGCGCCTGTTTGCAAATGCTCTGCAGAACCTTCCCTTCGCTGCAGAGGGGTTGGGGTTCAGCTGCCAGCTCTGCTGCACCCTGGGTGTCAATGAATGACAAAATAGCTGGAAAAGATCCAAAAACTGCTGTGGTCGAACCGTGGAGCTTCGGTTGTCCCATAGGTATAAACCTATATAAAATTTAGTTATATAAATTTGTTAATTTCTAGCTCTTTTCTCGCTTTGCAGTGGGACAACATGAGGTGCTGAGCAGGAAAGCTGTTCAGTGCTCAACTCTACGGTGGAGCTTCCCTGTTCTCAGCAGAATTTCTTTCCCTATGTGGACAGGGGGGAAAAGGGGGATTGGACTAGATGATCTTTCAAGGTTCCTTCCAATCCCTGATATTCTGTGATTGTGTGACACCCCTTGAAACAGAGCTCCAGAAGCTTCTCAGAGAATGAGAAACTGAGGTAGGCTTTATTTTGGGGCAATTCCATGGTGCCCTGTGTGTTTACAAGAAGGCACCCACTGTGCTGCCGGCTGGTTATCCCCCTGCCAGTGCCACGGGTGGATTTCTCTGTGCTGGGCTGCTCTGCCAGGTTATGTGAGAGCAAAGCTGCTGTGAGATCCTAGAGCCCATGATCTGGCCCACTGTGGGTCACCAGCAGCCCTCGTGTGGGAGGACAGCACAAGCAGATCCTTGAGAAGTGCTTAGGTTTAGAATCATAGAATTGTCCGTGTTGGAAGGGATGTTTAAGAACATTGAGTCCAACCATCAACCCAACTCTGATGAAACCCATCACTAACACATGTCTCTATGTCAACCTGGCTTTTGAATCCCTCCAGGGATGGTGCCTCAAGTCCTGCCCTGGGCAGCCCATTCCAAGGCTTAAGAACCCCTTCAGTATAAAAATTGTCCCTGATCTCCAATCTGAACCTCTCCTGGCACAATTTAGGGCATTTCCTCTTGTCCCATCTCCTGCTCCTTGGGAGAAGAGACCAACACCCCTGGCTACCCCCTCCTTTCAGGAAGTTGGGGAGAGGGAGGAGGTCTCCCCTCAGCCTTCTCTTCTCCAGGCTGAACACCCCCAGCTCCCTCAGCTGCTTCTCACAAGCCTTGGTCTCCCAGACCCCTCATCAGTTCCATTACCCTTCTCTGGACCCGCTCCAGCCCCTCAAGGTCTTTTTTTTTGTGGTGAGGAGCCCAGAACTGGACACAGCACTTGAGGTTGTCTCCTTTTGAAAGCTTCTGGATTCAGAGAACAGTTTGGGGAGGTTGACTTGGAAATTCAAAGAGGAGAGCCGGGGAGGTGACCCCGCTGCTGGTGTGGCACACTGGGGACCACGGTGTGGGCAGCTGCTTTCTGCCACCATCATCCAAACAATAATAAGAATGCGGCAGCGGCTGTGAGAGAGGAGAGAGAGAGAGAGAGGAGACTGCTTCAGCCAGAGGTGGAAATTAAGAGACTGGAAATAAGAAGCAAGCAGCCGGGGAAATGTATCCCTGAGCAGAATGAGAAACCCATTACCGCTCTCTTTCTCCTGTCTTGTCAGTGACACCGAGACGTGCAGCCCAGGGACAGAGCTCCTTTGTCACCTCTCAGAAACACCCGTCGCCGGCTCTCGGCGTTAACAAGCCTAAAGAGCGGCCACTCGGTGACACTCGCTCATGGGCTCGGTGTAGGTTTTTCAGCAGCATGAGTTATTTTAAATACCAAAGCGGAGATTGGGATCAATCAAAGCGGTGGCTGCCTGCAGGTGGGGATGGCAGAGCGTGGGCTGTGCGAGGCTGTCCTGCGTTTGCACCCAGGGCCAGGGCGGAGAGGGAGACCTGCCCAAAGTGCATGTTTCTCTTGGTGTGTGTGTCTGGCTGTGGTGGGACTTGGGTGCGGAGCAGGCAAGTGGGATGGTGGCTCCTCCTCAGCCTCTTCCCAGGACTGGTGTGGCCCTTTGGTGCCATGAGGTGGTGAAGAACATCTCCCCCCCAAGGCAGGCTGAAGTAGTTCCTTTGATTGTCCAGCCTGGAGCATGTAAGGAATGCATAATTTGAGATAAAGGAGAACTTTGTGGTGGTTTTCTGAGTCCTTGCAGTCAGACAGGTCTGTGGTGATGAGCAAGGCTGTGGTCAAGCCAGGAGTTCAAGTCACAGTCAGGTCTGGAGGCAATAACAAGCAGGAGACGCAATCCAGTGACCTCCAGGGATGTCTGTGGTGACAAGGGAAGTCCTTTTCCTAAGGAAATTCCAGCTTGGTGATTCCTAACTCAGCCTGGCAGCTGCTGGCACAAGCAGAGGGGATGGGGATGAGGATGAAGGTTGGGATTAATGGGGCTTCAGCCATCCCTGAATGAGATCCAGGTGTTTTGGGAGTGCCCACAAAAGCAGAACAACCAGTGAACCAACCCGGCTGCCTTTCATGCCTCATTTCCACATAGATTTTGGCCAGAGGTTACCTCACCTCATCCACAGGAGTGAAAACACGTCAGTCGGAGGGGATTCTACTGCTGACTGATGTCCATAGAGCTATGGGGAAGAGCCTGTGGGCAATTAGGTTGCCATTGGGTCTTCTGGACCCAATGCCCAAGCTGACGCTTTGTGTAGGCTTTAATCATCACTTGCAAGCTTTGTTAGAGCAGGTAATTTGTCCAAGGCTCCCAGTCTGGTGGTTTCTCCCCCTATACAGGGTGCTGCTGGGGACACATTTTACCACGTGCCCCCACCCCGGTGGACATCTTACCTCATGCCCCCAGCCTGGTTGCAGCTGCTTTTCAGCAGTGAAGTGCCTTTTGGGGGCAGTGAGAAGTTTCTGCCTGAAAAGCCCTTGCAGTGATTCCTCTGGCTCTGGGGAGGGTGGAGGGGAGGTGCTGGTGGCTTTGGTGTGTATATGCTCAATGAACGTGCCTGCATGAGACTTCTGCCCTGGGTTTCCAAATTAAATCATAGAGGATTTAAAGGTAGAAAACACCTCTTATTTCCTCTGTTGCTTTCAACAACATACCCTGCAGGAGACATCCTTTTAGCCAAGGCTGCAGATTGATGGTTGGGTGGGAGAGCTGCGGGCTTTGTCTTGGGCTGAAGCTGATTATCCCCTCCCGTGGCTGAGCAGAGTACATTATGAACAGCTAAACCACATAACAAATTAACAGGCAGAGGCTGAACCAAGTGGCAAAACATCAAGCCTGAACTGTTTACCAATAAGTTAGGAGGCCTTCTTAATTCCTGTTGAGCTTAGAGACGTCCTCACTTTATCTCAAGGACTGTGTAATTAGAAAGCCTCCTTTGAATTTTATCTGCAGGGCACACTGGATCTAATCCTTTGCTCTGTGTGTTTCTTTTCGTTCCCCAGAACCATGTGAGGGACATTGCTGGGGCAGAGGACACGCACGGGGAACACGAAGTTTGCCTTTCCCAGGATGGATCAGAGGAAGAACTGGCCTCGGGTACCGGACTCCGATGGCTGGTCGGTGGCTTTGCTCTGTCTCTTCCTGGCATCGCTCTCCCGAAATGTGTCCAGCAATGCCTTGTTCAGCACTTTCCACTCTGAGAACCGGGACTGGACGTTCAACCACCTGACTGTCCACCAAGGCACTGGAGCAGTCTACGTTGGAGCTATCAACAGGGTTTACAAGCTTTCAGGTAACCTGACCATTTTGGTGGCTCATAAAACTGGTCCCGAGGAGGACAATAAATCCTGCTACCCACCCCTCATCGTCCAGCCCTGCAGCGAGATCCTCACCCTCACCAACAACGTCAACAAGCTGCTGATCATTGACTACTCTGAGAACCGGCTGCTGGCTTGTGGCAGCCTCTATCAGGGGGTCTGCAAGCTGCTGCGCCTGGATGACCTCTTCATCTTGGTAGAGCCCTCGCACAAGAAGGAGCACTACCTCTCCAGCGTCAACAAAACGGGCACGATGTATGGTGTGATCGTGCGCTCGGAAGGTGAAGATGGGAAACTCTTCATTGGCACAGCGGTGGATGGGAAGCAGGATTATTTCCCCACCCTCTCCAGCCGCAAACTTCCTCGGGACCCAGAGTCATCAGCAATGTTGGATTACGAGCTCCACAGTGACTTTGTCTCATCCCTCATCAAAATCCCCTCAGATACCTTGGCCCTTGTTTCGCACTTTGACATCTTCTACATCTATGGCTTTGCCAGTGGCAACTTTGTCTATTTTTTGACTGTCCAGCCAGAGACCCCAGAGGGTGTCTCCATCAACTCCGCCAGCGACCTCTTCTACACGTCTCGCATCGTCCGTCTCTGCAAAGATGACCCCAAATTCCACTCCTACGTCTCTCTCCCCTTTGGCTGCGTCAAGGGGGACACGGAGTACCGCCTCCTTCAAGCAGCCTACCTCTCCAAGCCAGGAGATGTGCTGGCCAGGTCCCTCAATATCACAGCCCAGGAGGATGTCCTCTTTGCCATTTTCTCCAAGGGACAGAAGCAGTACCACCAGCCGCCCGATGACTCTGCGCTCTGTGTCTTCCCCATCCGCACCATCAACGCTCAGATCAAGGACCGCCTGCAGTCCTGCTACCAGGGGGAAGGCAACCTGGAGCTCAACTGGCTGCTGGGGAAAGACGTCCAGTGCACTAAAGCGGTAAGGATGCTCCAGCCATGGTAGACCTCGAGCGCCGGGATCAATGCCCTGCCCCATGGCGCATGAGCTTGTGGAATAGCACCAATCTTTCTGTGCCTCAGCTTCCCTGAGAGCAGAACAGACATATTAGTCACAGAATCACAGAATACCAGGGATTGGAAGGGACCTTGAAAGCTCATCCAGTCCAATCCCCCTGCCGGAGCAAGAACACCTAGAGCAGGTCACATAGGAATGCCTCCAAGTGGGTTTGGAATGTCTCCAGAGAAGGAGACTCCACACCCTCCCTGGGCAGCCCCTGCCAGTGTTCAGTCACTCTCACTGTGAAGAAATTTTTCCTGTTTTTTAACTGGAATCTCCTATATTCCAGCTTGCACCCATTGCCCCTTGTGCTATCATTGGATGCTACTGAGAAGAGCCTGGCTCCATCCTCCTGACACTCACCCTTTACATATTTATAAACATTAATAAGGTCACCCCTCAGTCTCCTCCAAGCTCAAGAGACCCACTTCCCTCAGCCTTTCCTCCTATGGGAGATGCTCCACTCCCTTCATCATCTTGGGAGCCCTGCCCTGGACTCTCTCCAGCAGTTCCCTGTCCTTCTGGAACTGAGGGGCCCAGAACTGGACACAATATTCCAGATGGGGTCTCACCAGGGTAGAGTAGAGGGGGAGGAGAACCTCTCTCCACCTACTGACCACCCCCCTTCTACTACACCCCGGGATGCCATTGGCCTTCTTGGCCATGAGGGCACAGTGCTGGCTCATGGGCATCCTGCTGCCCACCAGGATCCTTTTCCTTTTCCTCTTTAATCCCTGTTGTTATCAGAGAGTGAGTTGTGACAATGAAAGGAAAGGGGTGGCATCAAGGCAGATGAGTAAAGGAGTGCAGTTTGCTGGAGGTGTTTGCTGGGGCTCTGGAAGACAGAGAAAGGCTCATGCCCTTTCCTGAGCAGGAGGGGGGGTATCAACAACCTAACAAGATATATACAAATGACAGTTGCATCTTTTTGTATTTTTATTCTGCTGATTTCTTTAATCTTGATTCGTATGCAGATTGGTCCTGGGCTGACTCGAGAATCCCCAGGGCCTTCTTTTGCCAGGCATATTAAGTTTGTCTGGTGGGAAAGTGATAAAACGTGGGTGAAATGAAATGAAAGAGGGAAGGCAAAGAGAAGCTTGAGGTCTGGTTTGCACAGGGGAGAGCTGAAACAAGTGGAGGAGAGGGTTTCTGCCTGGCTGCAGTGTCTCAGGCAGTGAAGGGGACAAGCCATTGCAGAGGGTGGCAGGGTCCCTGGGCAGGGGGTTGCCTGTTAGTGGCTCCCACCCTGCTGCCAGCATCACTGGCTCCCCTCCACGTGAGCCTGGCTGTGTGGGGCTGCCCCATGCTCTGTTTCACTCATGGCTGCCCCAAACCTTTGTCTTTTCAGCCAGTCCCCATCGATGACAATTTCTGTGGGCTTGATATCAACCAGCCCCTGGGGGGCTCGACGCCTGTGGATGGGGTGACGCTCTTCACCTCCAGCCGGGACAGGATGACTTCTGTTGCTTCCTACGTCTACAATGGCTACAGCGTGGTCTTTGTGGGGACTAAGACTGGCAAACTGAAGAAGGTAAGCTTATTTCCATGGCTTCAGAGTGCCAGGATCCATATTTCATTTCAGGAGTCTCTGATGCGCCTTGCTGCTTCTGTTCCTAAAGATATTTCCCAGTGTGGAACTGGGAGCCAGTCAGGGGCAAACATCGCAGGGTTTGGGTCACAGAGCGTTGTGTAGGGGATGCAAAGTTTGCCCATCAGCACTGGTAGTACAGAGTGGTGTTGCTGCACTTTCTTTGGAAGCAGCAAAGTACCAAGCCTTGGAAGGTGGCATCACTTGGGTGATGGCAAAATTACTGATGGTGGCAGGATGTTTGGTCAGGGAGAGGCAGGAATGAGTTAACTTGACTGCTTTTGGAAACCAAGCCTCAGGGCAGAGTCCTACTGCTTCTCTCTGCCTCTTCCCTCCTGCTCTTCCCTCTGACAGTTGGATGATTGATCAGTCCTGGAAGATAACATTCCTCCCCCTCTGCATCACAAAGCTGGGGCTAGTTGCCCAGGGCAAAGAGATGCTCCTGCTGGTTCCCTCCCCCAGCGCAGGGGATGGGGGGCTCCAGTGGGCTTTGGGATTTTGAAGTCAAACTGTGATTATTTTTGTGTTTGTTTTGTTTTGTTTTTTTTTTTCTTTAATCACCACTCTGTGTCTGCTGAACCACCAGCAGCGTGCCCAGACTGGTCGGGCTCGGTGGTACATCTCTTGAGAGTGTTCTTGGCTACTCCTCTCTCAGGAGTTGCATGTTTAAAATGAGTGTGGAAATGGCCTTGGAGGGATGTAAGCAAAGGGGACACACATCCCTCTCCCCAGTGTTGGTTTTAAGAGGTGCAGCTGGAAGGCAGTTCATCAGTGCCTGCAGGAGTCTGATCCAGCTCCAACAAAACCAGCCTCAGAGATGCTGCCCTGGAAAACTGAGAGCCTTCAAATTAACCTAAACTATAAATTATAGCATTAGGTGAACCTGCTAAATGTAGGTCCTGCTTCTTCATGCCAGGGAAAGAGTTAACACATGTAATCAACAGCAGGCTGTTAATTTTTTTGTGTCCTTAAGCAGCAGGGAATTTCTTCCTCATCTACCCAGGAAGATACAAGGACGGGCAGATACTACACTTGAATGTCGGCATCATTTTAATTACATCAGTTCATTAATATTCATCCAACACTTTACAAGTGCTGAGTAGTAGTAAATGAGGTGCCTCCCTGGTGCCTGTGGTGTGTCAGTGGGGTAATTTTTGGGGGGGAGTGGGGTGTGAGCAGAGCCCTCTCCTCCCTGCCCGCCCTCTCCATGGCACATGGGAGCTCTGGGATTTTTCCAGCTAAGTGGATGGAAGAGGCCAATGGCATTGCAAATGCGTAATGCTGTGGAGGTTTGAGCCAGCTGTGCAGCCTGGTGCTTGCTGTTCACAGGGTTTTGGGGGGGGCCTGGAGAGGTGCGTCATTTAGAGGCAGTTAAAGGAAACAGCTTGTGCCGGTGCATGAGGTATTTACGGTTGCTTCCCGTGAATTATGTGGGATTATAGAAGAAGCAGCCTCTCCAGAAGGGTTTAATTCCTCCTGCTGTTCCACGTTGCACACCCGCCTTTTTGAAGCAGGGTCAGTCTATTCATAGAATGATTCAGGTTGGAAGAAACCCTTGGGATCATGGAGTCCAACCATCAGCCCCACTCTACAAAGGTCTCCCTTACACCAGATCCCCCAACACCACATCTCATCCACTCTGAAACACAGTCAGGGATGGGGACTCCACCCCCTCCCTGGGCAGCCCAGTCCAGGCTCTGACCACTCTTGCTGTGAAAAACTTTTTCCTAATGTCCAGCCTAACCCTACCCTGCTGCAGATTGCAGCCATTCCCTCTCGTTCTATCGCTCATTGCCCGTGAGAAGAGACCAGCACCAACCTCTCTACAATGTCCTTTCAAGCAGTTGTAGAGAGTGATGAGGTCTCCCCTCAGCCTCCTCTTCCTCAAACTAAACAGTCCCAAATTTCATGCCCATCCACTTCACTCTGTCCAGATAGTGGGCACTGGGCGGGACTGGAGTGACGGGGAAGAGGGGATGCAGGAATCCTTTGCATTTTACTGGTGTTTGATCCAGTGGTAACCAGGCACTGGGAAAATTGGTTCATCTCTCAAGGAAATTCATCCCAGGTGTTTGCTGCACTCAGCCTTTCATGGCATCTGCCAAGCATCCATGTATTTCACATGTATTACAGCCGATGAGATCTTTGCCTCCTCTTATTATTAGCTGGAGCGATTACAGTCCCATCCTCCGCTGGATTGGGCTGGGGGAATATTCTTCTTCTTTATCTGGTGGTCCTGTCCATGACTTTAGTAAATCTTTTGTCATTTGGTGTGTGGGATGATCTTCTACGTGCCCTAAGAGAGGTGGCATGGAGCGCAGGAAGCAGCTTTGCTGGGAGACTCACTGCGGAGCAGGTACAGGTTGTTGCCAGTTTTTTGTGTGTTCCAAGGCCCAGACGTGTCTCGGAGTCAGGGAGTGCTCAGGATGCTCAGGGCTGTTTCTTTATCTCTTCTTCCCCATATGTGAAGTGAGGGTGGTAAAAATGTACTCACCTCTGTAAGTGCCAGGGATTTTCAAGATAGATGCCTTGTCCTCTCCCGCTCGCCCTCTTGCACATCTACCTACACAATTAATGTCTGAAAGCTCCATCGCGCCCATTCCCTCTCCTGCAGCCGTTGATTTACTTTGGAAACAAGCTGGTGGCTCCATCTGGGGCTTCAAAGAAGAGACTTTTGTGTAGCTGGAGGAAAGAAGTCAGAGAGCCAGCTCTGAAATCTTTCAAATTTGTCTGTGCTTCCCCAGTGAGAATTCATTACCGAAAATGCTGCGTTATCTCACTGATGTCCTTCTTCCCATTAGCTCTTCACCTCACTGCTTGGCACGGGTTCCCTGGGAGAGTGGGAGCTGCTGCTGCTGCTCCAGCCTCTTTCCTCCGAAGGAGCTGAGTGCCCATGTATCCCACGTCCCTGTCTGCGCTCCTGGGGACAACCCCATCTTTGCTAGTTCTTCCCTTTCTCTCTCTCCTGGGTACATTTGCAGTTCCTTTTTTTCTCCTTTCAGCAGCCTGTGCTGGCTGATGTGTCAAGAGAGAAGATTTCTGCCTGCTCAGGAGCCCCATGGCTCGGCTGGCAGCTTTGCCCAGCTGAGCTCGCCACTCGCTTTACTGGTTTGGGAGCCTCACGGGGTCTGGCCGGTGCCCACAGCCTGGACAGGTCACTGGGGGAGCCTGCATGGCCCCATGGCCAGCTCAGCAGAGATGTGCTGCGCCAGAGGGGTGTTTGGTGCTGGAGCTGCTGACAAATAAGTCGATAAGATCCGATAAATCAGCTGACAATGAACTTGGCGGATTTCCTGCGGGGAGCCAGAGCCTTCACTGGGGTCAGGGTTTGAGTTGGGGGTTGAGGGTGTGCTCCTACCTGCCGTGGCTGCCCTGGGTGGTGACACATGGGGGAGTCTGTCCCTGCTTACTATTGAAGGGGGAGGAGGCCGATTTGGTGGATCTATTCTCCATTACATCTCAGTGCTGGAGGAGGAATTTTCTGGTGTAGCCCTGGCTCTCGTGTCGATCTGCTGGCACATGGGGCATGGCTTAGGCCCTGGTACCCTGCTCTTCTTGAGAATGACTGTTCCTCATCAGTTTCCTCCGAGTGGGTGAAAAGCAAACATGCTGATGGTGCCGTGACCTATTGCACAAAGCACCGGTCCGTGGGCTGCAGCTATCCCTGCAGCTCGGTGGTCCAGCTCCCCTTCCAGAGCATCTCAGCTTCGTGGCTGGGAGGGGCGAGGGGGAAAGGGGTCGTGTTAGAGACATAATGATTCATAGCTGTGGATTCCTGCCATAAAACAATTTCCATTGAGCAAAATTAGAAGAGACATTAATGCAACAGTTAAGAGCAACTAACTGCTGGGGGAAGATGTGTCGGCTTGCTTGTTCTGTTTATGGGCTTTCATACAATTCCATCAATATTGATGTGTGATGACTTTGATTTTGACACTAATCATTGCTAGGAATTAAATTTGCAGCCATATAATTAGGACTGCTATTAATAGGGCCTCAAGCTAAGTACTGCTGTGCTAGTTGTCTTTTTCCTGATGGAAAACGGCATCCACGGAACTCGGCTAATGTGGTTTGCCTGTTAGATGCTGAGACTGATGTGCAAATTATACCTGCTATATTTAGAGGGGTTCCTCCGAAAGGCAGATGCATGGGAAGGGTCTGACACGGAGATTTCCCAAGAACTGCACTGGGGCTGCCCTTAACTTCCTCATAGTTTGCTGCTCTTCTCTTGAGATGCATAGACTTGGTGGGAGAGAAGGGGCTGCAGGAAGGAGAGAGTCACCCGCCGTTTGAAGGGCTGCTATCACAAGCCTTGTTTCTACTTCAGCTCCCCTTCCTCGTGCCAATCTTTCCCTTTATTCCTCCCACCCGGTGCTGTTTTGATTCCCTCTGTCCCTGCTTCATCTCATCAGGCTGAGCGTGGTGGCTGGGAGAGCAGCGTGGCTCACCACTGCAAATCAATCTTGTATTTCATCCCGAGAGGTGTGTTTCTTATTAGAGCTAATAAATCAGTGAAGTGCCCTTCATTCAGCTTGTCAATGGAGGACATTGTTTGTGATCAAGAATAAATAAATGTCTCTTCTGTGTCTGCCAGTGCACCGTCTAGGTGGTGTCTCACCATCGCGCTGTGTTTGCCGGCTGTGGGAGAAATGGGTTTCCTGCAGCCTCACCATCCCTTGCCCACCTTCCCGTGGGATGGGTACACTCCAGGATGGCACACAGGGAAAAGCAGTAAGGGTGATGTTATACCTGGTTTTCACCCAGCACTGAGTTGCTCCAGTGATGATAAGGCTTTGATCTGTGTGCATGACGGTGTTGGGAGGCCACGCTTTTCCTGCTGGGCTATTAGAGCTTTCCAGGCCAGGTCTGACGGCTGGACTCTGCCTCCAGGGGTTGGTTCTGCAAAGGAAACTGAAAATGCATCATCAGTCTCCAGTGTAAACGTTGATGCTATGGCAAAAAATCCAGGTTTGGTCATTTCAGATGCCCTGAGGTGAAGCACAGTGTGTGCATCTCGATTTATACCTGATCCTCCTGATTAAACAGGCGTCAGACATTGTTCTGAGCTCCTGTAACACTCTGTCTCAGCTGCAGCTTGGATCAATTCTGGTACACAAGGTCACCTGTGAATCACAGAATCATGGAATGGGTCGGGTTGGAAGGGCCCTTAAAACCTACCCAGGGATGCTTCCCACCAGACCAGGTTCCTCCAAGCCCCGTCCAACCTGGCCTCAAAGAGCTGCTTGGGGTCAGTCTGGAGGAGAAGTTCTACAGAAAAGTACATAGTGCTGGGAGTAGTTTTCATGGTTGGAAACGGATTCTTCTTTACCTATTGGATGGATGCCTGGTGCATAATGTCTAGCCTTGCTCTCAACAGGGGTGAACATCCACTTTTGGAAGGGGCAGTGATAACCAATTGGATTGCACAGTCGGGGGAAAGGTGAACTTCAAGTGGCGTGTTGGGTCTCGGTATGGAATAGTTTTCTTCAGCTTGGCTGATTTAATTTGTTCCATTAGTGGGGAGAAAAATATAGGTCTTTCACAATGAAATATATGTCCAAACCTGTCCTTATCTGACTTCATTCTGTGGATGGTTATCTCATCCTTTTAATTTATCCTTAATTATCACCCCCACGCACATTCCGTAGCACTTTAGGAAAAAGTCAGTTGCGTCAGTGTGTGGAGGAGCCAAGAGGACATCGGGCTGTTGGTGAACAGATGAAAACCACCCCTTTGCAGATGCCTTCCAGAGGAGATGCCCAGCGTTGGCTGGAGGTTGTAGGGTCAGGTGCTTTGCTGACATGGAGATTGATCCATCGCCCTCCCAGCGCAGCCCCCTGGCTCCCATCAGAGGTGTAAGGCAGAGGATGATTCTTGCTTGACAGGAGAACTTGTTTAATTGAAAGGTCTGAGAAACAAGTCTCTGTTTCTTGCCCTAGGACGTGAAATAAGGGGGTGTTTATTTGGTACCATGTTGCTGGTGTTTTGCTCTGGTGCGGGCAGAGAAGCCAAGATTCTTTTTCTCCCTAAATATGGATTTTCCAGCCTCAGACAGTAATTCCCTTTTACTGCCACCTGTGTACAGAGGGTGCTGTCAAACTGTGACCCCAGAAATGCCTCCTCGAAATGCCCAGTACCTCCTTGTTATTGTTAGTAGCCAGACATAGGAATCTTAATCTTACTTATTAATTGGAATTTGCATGAGGGAATATGAAAAGCAATCGAAGCTGAAGGAGAGCACTAACGTGAATGTTTTAGGGCTGGAGAAGGGGCAGAGCTGCCAAGATCCCCTAGACTCTGGTTTTGAGCAGTTCAGGAACGTCCCCACCGCCTCTTAATGGCATTAAATTGGCCTCCTCTTCTCCCGACATTACTTCTCCAGTTCTGTTATTTGTTGCCTGGCAGAGCAAGTGAAATACGAGGAGAAAAAAAGAGAATTTGGGATGTATTTTTCTAGCTGCTGGAGAGCTGAGGGGCAGGTGTTCAGGAAATGCTCTGTATGTGAAACCGAGCCAGGTGGGCTCAGAGTCTGCTTTAATCTGTTTCTTGGCTCATGAGGCGGCGCTTACTCTGTTTCTCACTCGGGTTCAGGCACCTTGAAAAATCAGCTTGAAATTACGGAGTGCAACAACAACATTTCATTCTTTTCCAACCCAAGTGGAGCCAGTAAAGGCTGGGGTTGCCTGGAGAGCCTTCTGTGTGAGAGAGAGAGATCTCAGAGATCCCACCAGCAGCAACCAGCACCCCAAAAGCAAGGGGCTCCACGTGCCCAGAGGGGTCTGTCTTGGGGAGATTCATCTCTGGGGTTTGGACCTGGTGCTCCCCATCACCCTTGTTGATGGTCTTATCCATCTCAAGTGAGGGCAGGGGTCTGCTGGTGATGCCCATGGGAGGATTCCTGCTCCATGGGAAAGGGGTGGAAGGGAGAATGCTGTGGCTCTGGTGCTGCTGGGCTTCCCCTGCAGCATCTGCATCCTCCTTCCACATCGCCTTTGGCACCCCCCGTCTGACACCTCCTCTCCCTCGTGCCTCCATCAGGTGCTCACAGCCTGAAACCACCAGAAAAATGTCTCCTGTCGTACCTTTCCCAGTTCTCCCAGGTCTTCCTACAGGTGGGATTAAAGCTGAGAGGGCACACCTGAGGGCTAAGGGGGATTTGAGGTGCATCAGTCTATGTGCTTTGGGACTAGTTGCCGAAGTAACTGTTGGGAAATAGTTACCAGAAAGGCTGTTTTCCTCCCTTATGTACATAAGATCCTTTTTCCTACAACGTATTTAGAAGATAATTAATCCCCACACCTTTTATAAGAAGAAGTTTTATCTCCTTTATGAGCATGAAGTGAGGCAGAAGTTATTCCTCCTCCGTTCCGTGCTATTAGCAGAGCTACGCTTTCAGCTGGTTCGATAATGCCTTTCTTCTTGAGGTAATCTTGGTGAAAAATACCAGGAAATACCAGACTGGTTTGTGAATTCATGTTACTTTTTCTGTCTGCCCCTTGCTTCTCTGAGTGTGAACCTGAAGAAGTTGCTGTGTTCTGGATGCTGGTGGGGTTTGGAGGGGAGGGAGGCGTTAGACTCCTGCCTTTCTATTTCTGAGTCAAGAAGTTCATGCTTTCTTTACTTTATATATTTTTATTTCTTTTTCTACAGGCTTTTAAAACCCTCAGAGGTCAAAATAACATGAGTTTTGGTCCATTTGTAAGGTCTTAAATCCCTGGGGGGCAGGAAATACTGTGAGAAGACCACGCTATGTTGCTTTTATAAATGCCTTCTTCAGGCAAAAACCCAAATGTGGTGAACACAAAGGTGCTGGGAGATTCAGGGGAATCCGCAGGAGGGGTCCTGGGCACTGCCATGGGCCCTGCGCTGCTGCTGCTGCAAAAAGGATGGGATTTGGGGTAAATGGGTAAGGGAAATGCCATGTGAAAGCAGGACTTGTGGTGGGACTTGCCATCAGGCTTCCTCTCGCTCATCTGACCGATGCCGCCGTTAGCGTTTCATAGAATCAGCGAATCATTTAGGTTGGAAGAGACCCTTGGGATCATCAAGTCCAACCATCAGCCCTACTCTACAAGTTCTCCCCTACACCAGAGCCCTCAACACCACATCTAATCTGCTCTGAAACACAGTCAGGGATGAGGACTCCACCACCTCCCTGGGCAGCTGATTCCACTGACTGACCACTCTTTGTGTGAAAAACTTTTTCCTCATGTCCAGCCTAACCCTACCCTGCTGCAGCTTGCAGCCATTCCCTCTTGTTCTGTCGCTCATTGCCCGGGAGAAGAGACCAGCACCAACCTCTCTCCAATGCCCTTTCAAGCAGTTGTAGAGAGTGATGAGGTCTCCCCTCAGCCTCCTCTTCCTCAAACTAAACAATCCCAACTCCCTCAATCGATCCTCATAAGCCTTGTTTTCCAGTCCTCTCACCAGCTCTGTTGCCCTCCTCTGTACTCGCTCCAGCACCTCGATATCTCTCTTGTGCTGAGGTGCCCAGAATTGGACACCAGACTCAAGGTGTGGCCTCCCCAGTGCTGAGCACAGGGGGACAATCACCTCCCTACTTTTGCTGGTCACACTATTCTTTATGCAAGCTAGGATTCCCTTGGCCTTCTTGGCCACCTGGGCACACTGCTGGCTCATGTTCAGCCACTGGTCAACCAGCACCCCCAGGTCCTTTCCTGCCAGGCAGCTCCAGCCACACTTCCCCAAGCCTGTAGCCATGCAGCAGTTTCCTCAATCCCACAATCAAGTTTTCTACCCGTTGTTGCTCCGGTTGCTTTTTGCTGCTGGCCAGGACAACGGCAGCGTTAGGGGGGCTGAGAAATAATGCACGGTTTGCGGAGGCAAATCCATCACTTGAACGTCTGCCCGATATTTATGGGTGCGCCAGGCAGGCGGGGATTGGACGCAGCCAGTCTCTATATTAGCGCTAGTCCATTACGCCTGTTATGATGCATGGTCTCCCCACCTCCCCCTGCCTTTTTATTACCCTCTTTTCATCTCTGCTGAGATGTATGGACAGGCAGATGCCTCCATTTCTCAGACCTTCGGGGAGCTCTTCCCCAGAAGCCCAGCCCGAGTGATGGAGGAGGCAAAGAAACCCCTGCCTGTGGCCGTGAGCACCATACCCGGGGGGGGATTCTGCCCCATAGACATTCCCTGGGGGCTGTGGTGGGGCCACAGGCTCTCCTGGCCATGACTTGGACCAAAATAAGTCTAGGTGTGACAGATTATTACTGTTGGTAGCAGCATCTCCTGGCTCTTCTCCGCACACCCCCCTGCATACACACTCCGAAGCCTGTCCGGCCTTTCCAGGTTGTTTACGTTTTGGTTGTGGGTTTTTTTTCTCCCCTCTCCCACATGACACCTTAACTGAAGGTTGGAAAGTGGTGGTCGCTTGTGTCTCAAAGCTGGGATGGGGCTAATTGAGCAAGGAGGGGTTGTGGCTGGAGGAGAGAGCCGTGGTGGTTCTGGGAGGTGCAGGAGGCTTAGGTTCTTCTCATCTTGGCCCCTCGTTTCATGGTGCTGATGTTGAGTGTGTTACTCAAGCTTAAATTTTCTGCTTTGTAATTTGAATTTGCCTGTTGTGATTTACACCCCTGTACATGCCCATGTCCCACCCCTGAGGACACTGGAGAGATGGGTGGTCTGGGACCGAGGAGAGGTGGCAGTGACCCCGTCTGCCGGGCAGATCCCCCTCATGGGCAGGTCTCCCCATGAATCCACTCCCTGTCTGTAAAATGATAAACCTTTTCCCAGCCCTGTGCTCCAGGGCCTGCCACCAGCTGAGCAATCCCACCCAGAGGGGACGATGGCTGGTGGGGACAAAGGTGCCCTGTGGTCACCGAAAGCCGTCATGGGGTTTGCATGGGGCTTTGCACTGCGTTCCCCATCAGGGCTGAGCTGAGGGCAGCTCCCACCAGTGCTTCCAGTCCATACTGGGACCAGGGGGAGGAGAGTGGGGGACTAATTGGCTGCAGGAGGGTTGAGGGTTCCTCCAAGACACATGTGAACACGCGAGCGCTGGTTGCAGTGCGGGCAGGGGTCATTAGTAAGTGTTTTTGGCAGCTTCTGTCCCATTGTCCCCTGCCTGCTCCTCAGCTGGGGACCCTGCCACCTCTCCCCGTTGTTGCTTCTCGCCTGGGTACATGTCTCTGCATCAAACAGGTACATGTAGATGAAAGTGATGTGCATGTGAAATGAATATACACATCATACAGGCGAGCTATTACACAGCACGGAGGTTTCTTTAGGTTTTTTTGTTGTTGTGGTTGGGTTTTTTTTTCTGTGGTAAGCTGCTAAATTATTTATTGTGTGCTGGGCTTTAATCTCCTAAACCTGCTTGCAGGCCTTAGGCAAACCAGCCTGAGCATCCTGTGAAGGCACACGCCAGGCAGCACAAAGCCACTGCCATGACTGTAGGTGGTAATTGTTCCTCTTGCTTCGGCCTCTTCCTCCCCATCCTCAGCTCATTAAAAGCAGGGGGGGCCTGTTAAGTTGGTCACAGGCACTAACTTGTAGAGTGATTTGCATTTGCTGCTCAGAGAGGATGCCAATCCTGAGATCTTTGGTAGTGGGAGAGAACACCAGTTGGTCCCTTGAGCTGCTCAGAGTAAAGAAAAAAAAAGGGTGAGGGAGAGAGGCTGGGGTAGAACAAGGTCTTTCAAACAAACATGGCTGTGCCTCCAGCTGGGAGCACTTACCTTCCCGAGCGGCTGGGAGTGTTCGCAGCCTGCAACCTCGCAGCTCTGAGTTAACATTTGGCTGACTAATGCAGTGTTTGCTTTCGCTCATCATCCTGCAGCCAGTGGCTTATTAGCAGGAAAACAGAGCATCCTTTCGCCTGGCTTTCAGTTCTGAGATTCTTTGATGCTTTTTTTTTTTGCCTGGCGCTCTTAAAGCATCTCCGAGAGACTTTGTACCACAAAGGCAAGTGAGCACACAGAAGTGAAGGGGTGATCCTGGTTGTATATGCTTAAATTAGAGAATGCCAGAGTTGGAAGAAAACCAGTCCCCTCCTCCCACCTTCTCTCTGTTGACTCTCAGACCAGTTGCAGCTCTTGAGTATATTTGGGCTAAACCACTCTGCAGAGCTGTGAAGCCAGAGGAGAGCAGGCTTGACCCCCTCTGGTTTTCTTTTATACTTTTTGATTGTGCAGAGTCTTTCACATTGAGAACTTGGTCTTGTTAGAATCATAGAATGGTTAGAGTTCGAAGGAACCTTAAAGCCCACCCAGTGCCACCCCCTGCCCTGGGCAGGGACACCTTCCACCACAGCAGGTTCCTCTGAGCCCCATCCAACCTGTCTTTGAACACCCCCAGGGATGGGGCAGCCACAGGTTCTCTGGGCAACCTAGGCCAGGCTCTCACCAGCCTTATAGTGAAGAATTTCCTCCTAGTATCTCAGCTCAATCTCCCCTCTTTCAGTGTCAAACCTTCCCCTCATCCCATTGCCCTGATCACGAGTCCCTCCCCATCTCTCCTGTATCTCCAGTATCTTCCAGATACTGTAAGGCTGCTCTAAGGTCTCCCTGGAGCCTTCTCCAGGTTGAACAACCGCAGCTCTCAGCCTGGTTTCACAGGAGAGGGGCTCCAGCCCTCAGATCATCTTTGTGCCCCTCTGCTTGACCCGTTTCAAAAGGTCCATGGCCTTCCTGTCTTGAGGACTCCGGAGCTGGACACAGTGCTCCTGGTGGGGTCTCACCAGAGCAGAGTAGATGGGTAGAATCACCTCCTATGACCTGCTGGCCACACTTCTTGTTAATTGAGAAATAAATAATTAGTATAATCTGGAAGGTAGAGGTTGAGGGATGGATATGTTGGAAGAGAGCCCCAGCCTGCAGGGGGTAAGCTTTCTGCCTATGGTTTTCCCACTGGTGAAGGGGGGGGTAACCTCACTCCTTCACTTTCTGGGGAGTTGGTCTGAGAAATCACTTTGCAATCCAAAGGGCAAAGACAACAAGATGAATAGCAAGCTTCACTCTTAGTAATCAACCCGTAGGTATGTTTGAACGCCCTGTGTTTCAGAACAAAACAGTGTCCCCCTTGCCTGGGGTGTAGCTAATATCAAGTTGCCCTTGATTCTCACCAGGTTGCCCGCTTTTTGGCTCAGGCGTGGGCTGATGGCCAGGCTCTGGCTCTGCCACCCCTTTCCCACACGGGTGTTTCGCTGGTGATGCTGCTCCTCCCAGGAGCTGTTTCTTGCAGGGTTTTTGTTTTCTGCTGGAGATGTATCCTGCAGCTCTCACTTACTAATTACCAGCTAAAGTGGAAATTCCCTCGGTGGGAGCCAGCCCAGCTGCTGCGAGAGCTGACCCCGCTTTTCCAGCACTTTTCCCATTGAAGCAGTGGGACATTTCATCAAGGGACAACAGGCACCGTCTCTCGTTTCCCAGCTGCTCGTTGCCTCGGAGCATGGGCTGTGCTGTGTGAGGAAGGGACTGGGGGTGTGGGGGTCCTGAGTTCCTTTTCTCCCTCCAGGAAGCTGTTTAGGAGCATGACTGGGGGTCATACCAGCTATAAATGTCACTGACTTAACTTTGGACTTACTTTCTGCAGTTTGGATTTACCTCCCCCCTTGCGAGAGGGAGGCACCGACCTTTAGAAAAGCTGTGGGGCTTCAATGATTACAGAGTGCTCAGAGAGGAAGGTGCCCACAGAGCTAATAAAAGCTGTGTGTTCAGTGTGGGTAGCTTGAGACAGCAACCAAATCCTCAGTGGACTGGGGTTGCCACTGGTGGGGTTGGGTTTGACTGGGGTTAGGCTGATACCAGCAGCTTCAGAGCCCGGATCGCCATGGAAATGCAGCAGAAAGTGTTTGCATATACAGGGAAAAGAGCATAAAATGCCAGTTACAGGGTGCAGGAGCAGTGGCTCAATATTTGTGTGAGAAGACAAGCGAGCTTAATGTTTTTCAAGTGTGCTGCACCGAGACTGTGGTTGGGGAGAGCCCTGTGATCAGAGACATCAGGCAGGTTCGGCAGGACCAAGGTGTTATTCCTCCAGGAGTGTTGAAGAACAGCCGATGCCTTCTGGAAAATGTTGATAAAGCTCCCTTTTTAGGTTCATTTCTGCTTCTCTAGCACAACCGTACTAGTTCTTCTTTGTATGTGTTGCTTTCTTCATTCACTCCTTTATTATTAGGGACATTTACATGAAAACAGCATTTTTAATATTCCCCAGTTGCAGCTGGGTTTCCTCAGCTGGAGATCTTTACCTTCCCTGGAAATGGGGCTGCCCTCTCTCCTGGTGCCATTGTCCCCGTGCCGGCACAGGGACACGCGTTGGGGATGGCTCATCTTCAAGTGAGGGATGTTACAGCTCCGGGTTCATCCCTTGCTCTCTGCTCTCTTTAAGCCATCTTGTTGGGATGCTCAGTGCATTCGTTTTATCCCAGGCACAGGAATTATTTGTACCTTTTCAGCAGAAAAAGGCTAGTGTAAAACTCCTGAGCAGGGAGGGATCCTCTCAGGGTTCCCCAAAGTGACTACCTCTGGCTGCAGGAGAAACAGCCTTGAAAAGCAGAGCTGATGGGGATGTCTGGCAGATAGTGAGCATATTGATAATGTAGACTAAAGAAAAAACACACCAAAGCTAATGTTTAGGGTGTAAGTGATGACATAAGCAATGTGGGATGATGTATTTATTCACCCCAGACCCTGCAAAGAGGCAGCGTGAGCCAAATTGCCTCCCCTTAGCAGGCACCTGGGGAGGGACCTGAAGGATCCCTCAGCTCCACACATGGAGAATGTAAACTCCAGATGTGTTAAAGCACATCTTTCATTTCCTCTTGCTCTGTTTCTGCTGTAGCTTTTCTCTGGGGGCTTGGCATTCGTGTGTGTTTTTGCTGGAATCTTGATCAGCTTGGGATAAGACAAGGAAAGGCAAGGAGCCTGCAGGAGAGCAGGGGCTGCAGGATGGGAGCCCCCTCTTCTGCCCCACGACCCCTGGGGGAGCCCAGCCACCCCCCTGTGCCTGGCAGGAGCTCAGTGGCTGCCGATTCATGGTCGGAGAGGTGAAATTCCTCCCCTCCCCACTTCTCTCACCCCTGACCCTGCTGCGTTTCTTCCTTCTGACCCCTGAATTTCAAACCTGACCTTTGCTATCATGCAGGTGGGGGCGGGGAGGGGGGAGCAGGAGGGCGAGCAAAGGGCGAGATGAGTTTGGCTACATTTGGGAAAGTAGAGGAAATAAAACTGAAAGCTGAGTGATGCTGGGGGGATAAGGATGCTGTGAGGGGCTGGGTGTGAGTGGGGGGCTGCTGGGACAGGAGCGGGTGCTGCTGTTCTGTCACATACTGTCTGTCTTGAATTCTTGCTGGTACATTTAGTCTTCTGAATTGCAAAATTAAATGATATTTCATCCCCACCCTGCACTTACTCTTACCACCCTGCCCTGCAGGGAAGTGGCAAAACCATCCTGGGTTGCTGTTGGTGTGGGGTGACAGCTCTGATAGCACGAGGCTGTGCGTGATGCTCCTGGTGTTTGGTTTTTCATGTGCAGGTTGGTGGCAGGTCCTGCTCAGTGTCTCCCTGGATGCTGGGGACAATGGAGTATGGCCTGGTTTTGATGGGCTTTGGCATTTCTGGATCCCAACACAGACACATGACATGCTTGATATGGTTGTCCCATCTCAGCTTGCTTCTCCACAGCTCTGTGCTGCCCCTTCCCAGCTCCGCTGCAGCAGTGGGTTGCTCTTGCTCCTTTAGATGCTTTAGAAAACCCAAAATGTGCTTTTTTCCCCTCCTGCAGTAAAAATGGCAGAGGACCCAGCTCTGCCCTGGCTGAAGGGAAGCACATTCCCAGTGTGCAAGGAGGACTTCATTGTCCTTCTGGGACCTTCACCTGCACCCTTTGGTCTGGGGCTCCAGCCCAGTCCGTGGCCTTCAGCTGTGCCCCCGCTTTGGGATGAGCTGCCAGTTCATGACTTCTGCCCTCTGATGTATGCTGGGGGGGGAATTAAAAAAAACCCAAATCAGGAGGAAAAAGGCCCTGTTGCCTCATACAGAGGCAAACTGACGTTGTAAAGTGGCCCAATCTGTCTCTGCGTCGTGTTCCCCCCCCCTCCCACCCCAGCGCGTTGTTTGCTCTCCGAGACCCCTGGGAAAGGCCCCTGTCGATAAGGTGCTGCATCTTGTCGTGGCAGAGACGCGTCCTCTGGAATGGATGTGGAGGCTGGGAGCGCTCAATATCTTCCCTGACAGGTAGAGTCTCATTTAATAGGATCCTGCCATATTCATTACCCCGGCGAAGCGGCTGTCGGCCAGGAGCGCAGGTGCAGTGCGCAGCCCCGTGCCCCCCCCCCTGCCGCCGACCCCTCCTGCACAAAGGCTCTGTGTGAATAAGTATGCAGTAAATGTCTCCCTCGCCCAGATTTATTCCTTCATTAGGTATTTAAATACATTCCGCTGTATAGGATGCTTCTGTGAGGCTTCTGCCTTTCTCTCTCTCGGCGGAATAAATGTGGTGGCTGCGGAACGGCTCTGCCGGGGGCCGAGCGGAGCCGCGGTGGTTTCGGCAGGGGGTGGAGGGGTGCGATGGGGGAGAGGGGCTGCAGGAGAGATNAGGAGGGATGCAATGGGGGGAGAGGGCCAGGGAGAGGGGCTGGGAGAGGGATGCAATGGGGAAGAGGGGCTGGGAGAGGGATGCAACAGGGGAGAGGGGCTGCAGGAGGGATGCAATGGGGGGAGAGGGCCAGGGAGAGGGGCTGGGAGAGGGATGCAATGGGGAAGAGGGGCTGGGAGAGGGATGCAACAGGGGAGAGGGGCTGCAGGAGGGATGCAATGGGGGGAGAGGGCCAGGGAGAGGGGCTGGGAGAGGGATGCAATGGGGAAGAGGGGCTGGGAGAGGGATGCAACAGGGGAGAGGGGCTGCGGGAGAGATGTGATGGGAGAGGGATACAACAAGAGGAGAGAGGCTGCAGGATGAATCAGTGGGGGAGAGAGGGTGGGAGAGGGGCTGTGGGAGAGATATGATGGGAGAGGGATATGACAGGAGGAGAGGGGCTGCAGGATGATGTGATGGGGGAGAGAGGCTGGGAGAGGGATGCANCAGGGGAGAGGGGCTGCGGGAGAGATGTGATGGGAGAGGGATACGATGGGAGGAGAGGGGCTGCAGGGAGCTTCATGCCTGGAGAGGCTGCAAGGGCAGCCCAGCAGAGCAGCTGTATGTTCCATTGGGCTCTCGGTGCTGGAAAGGACTAAGGGTTTGTGCCCATCCACAGTGACATGGACCTGATATCCCTGCCCTCTGCAGATACAACTTGTTTGTGGTCGGGATCCAGCCCTTTGGCCACCCCAGACCAGCTCAAGGACACACACCCACTGGCTTTGACACGGCGGGGATGGGTGCCAGGGGCTCTTCCTTGCCTTCCCCTTTCCCCCGTCTGGACCATCCCAGTGTGTAATATTTTTAGGCAGCTGGAGCAAAGTAAACACTCTAAAACCCTACAGTCATTGAACCAAATGGCTCAGGGAAGAACAGAGAAACTAAAATTAGCAGGAGTGCCCCAGGCAGAGGGCCACCTGGGGCTCTGTTTAGTTTCACTCTTAACTTTCATCTCTTTTTATTTATAATTTGTGGCTGATTGATTTTATTTTTTTTTAAACGTTTTTTTCTTCATTTTCCTCCTTTGAAAACAGGAACTTGTAGCCAAGTTTCGCTCCTGCAAGCATGCATTGCCTCCCCTTTACCTTTCCTGCCCCAATTCTGCCTGGTTCCTCTCCTTGAGCACCAATATCTTCTACCACCAAGAAGGAGACGTGGTGGGCCAGCCTTGTGTCCCTCCCTGGGACACATGCCTTGGGCTGGGCCACCACATCTCCTTATCTCAGTCCTGCTTTGGTGCTTCTCCATCCCCATCTATAACAGGTCCATCCCTCAGGACTTGGACCTCCACGCTCTGGAGGAACCTGGTGTGGTGATTTAAGAGGGTGTCACCCCGTTGTCTGCTCTGCTTCAAACCTCCCACGGTGATTTAAATTGATGTTAACGGGCTTTCTCCCAGGGCTGCTGAGACAGACCTATGGCCCTTCTGCTGATGTCTCTGGGCTTGGAGCTGGGAATGTAACTTCTTGGAGCACATCAGCAGAACTTGCCCATTTGTTAAAGTCCTGATCCACGGACCCACCGGGCTTGTGGGGTCTAAATGCTAATTCCCTTCCCAGAATATTGTGATTGGGACTATGTTTTGAAAGCTGCTTTTCATTTGGGGTGCTGCAATAGCCCGGTAGGTGGCAGGTATTGGGCAACCAGAGGGAATCTGGTGGGGTTTTTTTGAAGATCTCCTGAAATTTAGGGGAAGCTGTGGGTGAGCGAAGCTCTGAAGTGTGAAGGGCTTCAAGTACAAACCCATCTATTTATCTATGTCCAGATAACATTGTCAGCTGGGATGTGATACAGCTGTTTTCTCTGGAGATGATCTCTCCTGCCACCTCTCTCCTTCCCCGCCCTTTCTGGGCTGGGGTCAGGTTTTGCTCAGCATTTCTGCCCAGGGAGAACCCTGCCCCCTTGTCACAGAGACGGCTGGGTTGTAGGGCAGCAGAAGACTTGAGTCTCTGGCTCATTTTGTTCCTTGGCTTTGCTCGCACCCCGGGTCAGTGCCAGCTCTGCTGCTGATGGAAGCAATGTGCCCGCAGTTGTCTAGAAAATAAACAAAATCTCATTCAGTGCTGGTCAGCAAGGCGATTTTTTGGGTGAATTCCAGCGGAGTGGAGCTGGAAAGGGTTTGAATCGATGGTGTATAGTTTAACGGGGCCTCACCGGACCCGAGCACAGCACAACCCCCTCCCCCCATCCTCTTCATTATATAGTTTATTCTTCTAATGAGTGTTACTTCCCCCAAACTGACCCACCCTGGTTTTCTTTGGTGTGAGGTGGCCTGACCTCTGTCGCCCTGAATCACTGTTATTGCTTTGCTGCCTTCCCCAGAGCTTTCTTCTGCTCCTGGCTCTCAGTGCCTTTGGCTGGGGATAAATTCACAAACAGGAGCTGGATAAAGCCCGTCCCTGAGCTCTTCTCAGCCACTTCGTTGAGGGGGACGGTCCAAGGCTCAGCCTGGAATGTGCTTGAAGGTGTGTTTTGGAGCGTGGAGGGTGGCAGTTGGGGACTGTGCATCTGGTACGGGGCAGTGGAGGATGTTTGGTGGTTCGGTCGTCGCCGAAGCCTTTCACTGTGTGCCTTGAAATGGGAAACTTGGGTGAGAGGAGGAGTGAGAAGCAGAAACCCTGGGCCTTGCTGAGGAAGCAACTGGAGGGGGGACAGTGTCACTGTCAGTCAGTCTCATCCACGAGTCTCATTGTAACACAGATTTCAGTCCAGGTCTTTGGTCAGTCTGGATCGGGATTTCCTTTTTCTGCTGGGAATGGCTCAGTAAATGAAATATTCATCTTAAACAGGAGTGTATTTTAAAAGCCCAGAAAATCCAGTACCTTCCACTGAACCATTGTTCTTTTCCTGCCGTGTCTCTGGCTAAATTAAGACTTTCTTAGAAATGCACAGGTTAAAAGTTTAAAAGCTTAAGGTTTCATTCATAATTCACGTATCAATGAGGCTTTGATTCCTCCCGGGGAAAAAGCCGCCTCTATCTGCAGTGCATGTTGATAGGGTTACCCTGTGCCAGAGCCGAGGACCTCTCTGGCTTTCCTTTCTAAGCTCCTTTTTTCGGAGGCAGTGCAGAGGAGGATGGCTCCCAGGGGCTGCTGGTGGGGAAAGCAAAACCTCTCCCTTTTGGGTCATTGGTTTGAATCTGACCCAGGTCAGGAGTTGCCAAAAGTCATTAACGTCTAATGGCTGCTCAGTGCCCTGTGAAAAATGAGTCACCGGGTCCTGGTCCGATTCCCAACGAGGGCAGGCATCCGTATCCCAAAACCTGCTGTCACCACTATCTCTGATGGCCTTGAGTCGGTGAGTGAAAGACCAGCTGGACCCTGTCATCAAACAGTACCCGTTAACTGCTCTGCAGGCTTGGGCAGTTTTTCCTGTCAGCACATCCCAAATTGTTTCAGGTAAAACCTTGCTCTCCCTCTGTGAGGGATGAGAGGGGTTGAGCTTGCAGGGGGCGAGGTGAGTTGCTATGGGTTGCGGTGGATCAGCGAAGGACAGGTGCTCTCTGTGCTCTGCCTCCAGGGTGGAAGAGTAAGGGATGAATAAACCCATATCAAAATAATGCCACTTTTCTCACCTTAGCCTCCTTTAACAGTGGCTGCATCCTGAAAGGTGTCCTTAGAGCAGGCTGGGAGGCAGATCAGGTGGCAGTTTTATGGACTGCCCCAAGGAGCTGAGGTCTCAGCCCTCTAGGAGGAGGACCCAGTCCTGACCCTGGCACTGCCTTGATGGGCAGAGCAAGGAGCGAGCTATGGGGCTGCTCACAAGTCCTGTTGGCCACTGAATGGGACTTTTCACAGGTGCCCACAATGCTGGGCTTTAACTCGCCCTGGATCTTCCTGAGTTCACAAAAACATGTCCAAGGAAGCAAACCTGCAGAGACCTCTCATGGGGGAAAGCTGGGGAACCAGCTGGGTCCTCCAAACCAACACCCCTCTCTCTTTCTGAGCTTTAACCTGTGGCTTCATTTTCTTTAGGAGAGGAAGAGGAGGGTGGGAGCGGGTCCCACGCAGGCAGCTGGGAAGACCTGCCTTCCCCTGGCTGGGCTTGATCCTTCCCGTGGCTCCCCTTGGCATCCTGCCCTTCCTCCCCTCACCCAGATGGTCTCTGCCTCTCCTTGACAGGCATCCAAAATATTTCCCATGTGCTCTTCCCCTCCTTTCCAGCAGACTCCTTGCCTGGCTCAACGCTGTAGCCTTTCAGCCTTAATCTCCTCTTTGTGCCTCCGAGCCACCTCTGCAGCGCTTGGCCGAGGTACTGCCTTTCACTGGCTTCTGCTCTTTTGCTTTTTGGGTGAAGATCCCCCCCCCATCNGACAGTTTTTGAGAGGGATTAAAAGAGAAGTGGAGGAAGCCTAGCAATTTGGCTTGAAACTTGTCCCTTTGAGAATCTTTTGCCTTTATTAGCCAGCAGATAAATCTGCTTTCAGCTGCCTTTCTGTGCTGGGGATGGGGATGGTGTGTGGAGCCCGCTGCGTTAATCCCCCCCCAAGGTGTGGTGCTGCTTCTGTGCCCTCCGGCACCACCACCACCGGAGCTGGGGGCTGCTGCTCTTCTGCCTTTAGCTCCCTGGTTGTTATTCTTCATGATAAAATTAATTTGGGATGTTAATCTCAAGGAGAGGTTTGGTTTTGGATTTTTTTTTTGTCTTTTTGTCTTTCTTTTTAGTTCCCCCTCCCGAACTTTACCGAGGTGCCTGTTGGCAGGAGCCGTGCTGCAGCAGCGGGGCCAGGAGGGGGCTTGGCAGCCCAGTCCAGCGGGGAGGAGGGGGGAGGATTGGGTTGCAGGAGCAGAAATCCCTCCACACTGTGTGCCTGGTTTTATTCTGCCATGTGGCATCTGGCCTGGGAGCACTGCCCATTCCCTGCCCCGACCAGAGACGGTGCCTCTCGCAGCCTCCAGCCTCCTCTGCTCCGTGCTCCTCTCTCACTGCCAGAAAGCACCCACCACCCAGTGTTTGTGGGCTCAGTTTGAGTTCCTTTAGGGCATTTTTTTTGGTTGCTTTTAGTTTTTACCCCTTGAGGTCTTTCTTAAGAAAGTCCCTTGAAGGACTAGCTAAGGCAGCTGCTCTTTATGCCGAGCCATCTTTAGCCTCAAGAGCCCCGGGCTGGGGCAGCACGGCTGTATCAGACCTGGGACTGGGCATGTTGGGGGTGAAGGTCTGGGCAGGTTTGGAGCACAGGATGCAGGTCAGATCTTCCCCTGCTGCAGCTTGAGGTGCTGTACTGATGGGGGATCACCATCTGGGGGTGTGTGCGGACCTGTCTGTGGGAATTGGCCTTCAAGACAGCCACAAGCATGGCTGTGAGACCAGAGATACAGTAAGACAAGAGAGTTTTGTGGTTTCCACCGGAGTGAGATGTGATGGCTGATGTTTCCTCTCTAAAGCCCCCAAGTGGCTCGTCCCCACCTCCTTTCCCCTTCCTGATGGGCCATATCTGCCTCCCATCTCTGCTGATCCAAACCTCACCTGATATTTAAATCTGTACCCAGGCTTACGGCATTAACTTCCTTAGTAGTAAAGCATAAGACATTGATATATACCAACCCAGTTCTTTGTTAATAAAGCAGGTACCAGGAGCAGTGAAAACAAACCCAACCCTAGAGGGGTAGGAAATTGGCAAGCAAAAGCCACCCAGGACCATGGGAAAGGCAGCCATCCTGAAACCTGGGGGGCTTTGGGCTGGGTTGTACCTTGGAGGTAACGAAAGTAATTTCCAAAGTCCTCCTGTAGAAAACACTGCCATGGGGCTGCGTTCCTCGCTTTGTCTTTCCATGGGCTTTTCCCCTGCAGCCTGTTTCTCCTCTGGTTCTCCCCTCTGGTGGCCGCCAGCATGGCAGGGGCATGGGCACGGGCTCTCGCCGGTGGCAGCACCTGGTTCCTGGCAGCCTTGAGCGCCCACGGTCCCAGCTGGAGGGATGGAGATTAGAGCAGAGCCCGTCTGGGCTGGCAGATGCTGTGTTAGCTGATCTTCTGGCTTTAGTGCTCCGCTGTGAACCTTCACAGCCATTCCTTCAGATTTTTCCAGGGGTCAGGTTGATAATGAAGGGATTAATTTAATTCCCTCTGCCTTCACCCCAAGCTTCTCACGCAGCTGGTGTATGCCTGTTCATCTGTTAGTGTTTTTATTGGCATAATTCAGTCTCTGGCTGGTGTTGGAGCTCGGGAAGTCGTTGGGTTGTGGTTCTCCCAGTGGACCGGCTGCCGTGGGGTGCAGCTACGCTGGGCTCCCCAGCACCTCCTGCTGCACATCCCTGGCAGCAGGGATGGCAAGGGGAAAATAAATATTTGCCAATCCTAGGAATGATTGAAAACATTCTGAAACGAATGGAGCGGAGCAGTTCAAATATTGCCTTACTCCCTCCTGCACTGCCTGGTGACGTACATATATATATATATATTTCTGGTTTTCCAGCAGCAGGGACTTTGTGTAAGGCTGGCCTCCTCTGGTATCACTACAGTGCCATTCAGAGGGACTTATGGTCTGTGATAGAGCTGCCAACACACAACGCAGCCCCCAGCATGGGCTAGCATGATCCCTTTGAGAAGGGTGCTGCAAAACTGCTGGGCTGGCATCTCATCACCGCTGGCATTGGCTGGGGCCATTCTGCACGTGCCTAAAAACAGGGCAGCCTGAATGTGAAGGCTGGGATGGAACTGGATGGGGCAGGAACCTGGGCTTGGACCATGGATTCCTTCTGACTGCTGTGATGGTGGCAGAAGGTCCAGGTTGTCCATGGTCTCCAGCTTGGTTGAGGGTGTGAAGTACAACCACAGTCTCAGCACAAGGTGGTTAGGGTTGTTTCTGTGCTTAGCGCCGAGGGCTGGTGTGGCACATCATGACTCAGCAGTGGATTTTAGGCAGAATTGCAGACTTAGAGCTTTTTGGGCTCCCAAGGCCCCACGTTTCTTCCATGCAGTGCTCTTGGGCAACCCTCATGGGATGGGGTTGAGCTGCTGGGTCTCGCTCTGCTACTCAGACACAACTCTGTGAGTTGTGGGGCTGGGGGTGACCCCGAACGATGTCCCCTGAGCAGGTTGTCACAGGGGGTCTGTCCCCTGCCCTGGGGAGCGAGGGGACACATTCCCAAGACGTGGCTGAAAACCGTGGCGTGTTTGGGGGTGTCTGTGAAGGAGAGGGTGGTTGGTAACTGAGAAACGCATTAGTATTGCTGGCTGCAGCTTTCCTGCCTCCAAGGAGCTCTTGTTGGTGGGTGGCTGTGGTTTTTTTTTTCCTTTTTTCCCTTTTTTTTAAAGTTGTATCCCAAACCTGTTTCAGATTAAAAACAAGCGCTGTTGCGTATCAGTTTGTCAGTCGCTCTAGCCCTAATCTCTAAAAATAATCTCTTGTTGGCCCTCCCTCTCCCCCTAGATGGGCAATAATTGTTTCAAGACATGTCAGCATTTGTTTTAAGTTAGTTTGGGGCTTTCTGGAGGCTCACGTAGAAGGTAAAGGCTGTGTTTTGTTCCTTTGTGGGAAAGAGAAGAGGTGCTGGAGAAGTATTCACTGCAGGGAGCTCTGAGTAGGCAGAGGAGACAAGGGGCTGTGCTAGCTGTTAAAGAGATGGATTGACTCGGCCTCTGGCAACCCTGTGGTGCTGGGGACAATTTCCCTGTTGGTGTGGGACAGTGACACACTGCCACATCCGAGCAGGGCTCAGCTGAGCAGCCGAACCGCAGCGTGGTGCCTCGGGGAGAGGGGAGGGAAGTGCTTATCGCTGCTCCTTTAGACACGACAAGGTCCATTTCCAATCAGCCCCGGAAAATAAGCCCTTCTGCTGATTTTGATGTGTTTTGATTAAATATTAGTCTACCCCTTGGCTCCCTTCACTGCCTTTCCTCCGGGTAGATCCGCTTGTCGTTGCCCAGAAGGCTCCTCATGTGCCATTTGCCCGATCGAACATGGGTACTTTAAAGGAATAATTTTCCAAATAGAGGAAGTAACTTTTAGGGAAGAAGAGTTTGCTCCTCTAATTCAGGGAAACAGCTCAGATTTCTGAACCTTACGGCTCCCATCAGCCTTCTCCCCATCACCTCCACCTCCACCTGGGGATGTGTGTGCTCACAGCTGTGCCGACACACGTGTTTCCCCTGTGCCCAGGGAGATAAATATTGTATAGATGCTCCAGTACGTGACAGTTACCCCAGGGCTGTCATGTTCTTACCTGGCTGTACCATTTCTACTGGTTTTGTTCATGAAAGGGAGATTGACAGCGCTGGGAATCGGCCACCGGTCCCAGGAGGAACTGGTTTGTAGGTTCTTCTGACAGCCGGAACATCTGGGAGGCATCAGTTCACAAATGTGGTAACAGCTTATCAGGGAATTGTGGTTTGGATTACAGGAAAATCCCAGAATGAGCAAATCTCTGTCTAATCTGGAGTATTGTGTCAGCCTGAGTGTGATTTCCAAAAGGACAAACTGTTTTTAGAGGAGTTCTGTGTGCCCTTGGGAACTTTCTCTCAACTCACGTCCCATTTGTAATAAAACCCTAAAATATATGGTGGTTGCTCCCTCCTTATTTTCTTTCTCTCCCTGTGTTTGCCTTGTCCTTTGCTTGCTTTTCCCAGTGGCGTGGCTGGGTGGCAGAGACCACGCTGCTCGTAGGAGACGAGGTTTGAAACGAGGAGTTCGGTGGTTGGTTCAGCTCCGTGTCCCACCAGGCAGGTCCTCACCTGGAGCCATCCAGGTGCGTCTGTGATAGCCCTGAAGTTCAACTCCACCTTAAATGGAAGGGCTGAGAAGGGTTTGAGCTTCTTGTGAAATTGCCAACCGGACTGTTAAATAGCTGTGGTTTGTGTTACGAGGAGGAGATATTTTTAATACATGGACCGGCTGCACTGAGTTCTGGCTGGTGTTTGGTAGCACCAGGAGACATCAGTCTGTGTTTTACCTTCCTCTATCTCCACCCCCAAGAACTGTACATTAAGCTGCTGGCTCTGACATAGGCAGATAAATGGACTTGGAAGCAGGAGGTTGGTCTGGTGGGCGCTGGTGGGAGCAGGGGAGCATCCTCTGGGCGAGAGGCAGCTCGTGGCTCCCTGTTGCCCATCCTTTGTGCATCTTCCCCTGAGCCTTGGTGGCCAATCCCTGAGGGGACAACCCCAAACCTGACCTGCTGAGGGTTGTTTTCATGTGCTGGTGCAGATCCTACATGGAGCTGTCACCCACGGCTCTGCTGAGGCCATTTGAATACAAAATCCCACCGAGCACCTTTTGACAGGTCCCCAGCAGCTTTAAAGATGGGACCTGCAGGAAGCTGGCAGTTTGGATGGGCTGAACAAATGCTTTCCCTTGCCCAGCCGCTGCTGAAGCTCTTTGTGCCTCTCTGGTCTGTCTCAGAGCCGGGGTAACCACAAACATGAGCTAACGAGCAGCGAGCAGACACCCCACCTTCCCACATTTTGCCGGCTGCTCTGGTCTGCATTATTCAAAACCACCGGGGGATGTGATTTGCATTCTTTATGGCCAAGCAAAGGCACCGTGGGATCTCTGATCCCCTTTTGCTGGGAGGGGAGGTTGGGGAGGGAGATTACACGAGATTGCCGAGAGACTGGCAGGGAAATTGCTCAAAATTGCAGCTATCACACCGAGTCCGCGTGTACGTGCAGGTCTCTAGGTGTGTGCGGCTCCCGGTGGTCCCCGCCAGCGGGAGGGGAGATGGCTCGGGGTGGGTTCCTGCAGAAAAGAAGCACCCAAGAGAAGGTGAGGGGTGTGATGTGGGGAGGTTGGAGATGGTAGTGCTCCACCAAAGGGGAGATAATTTGAGCAGGAGGTGGTGAAATGAAATGCCAGGCAGCATCTTTTTTTTTTAGGGGTGTGTGTGTGTGTGTGGAAAGGAAGGTGGAGCGTGGACAGATGGGATTTGGCTGTCTAAATCTTTAAGGAAAATAAGTCTGGAAGCACGTAGGATTGTGCTGTGAGACGCTTTACCTCACATCCCAATTAACACAAGCAAATACAGACACTGTGCTGAGCACAGGATACATGTGCTGGTATTTAATTATATACCAAACCCCAGGTCTGTTCCAGCCGCTCCGGGGAGTGGGAGCGCGGGCGATGCCAACTGTGCCCGAGTTAATTTAAAAAAAACTTTGATGAATTTATTAAAGGAGTATTGAATCCTCTCCCTGTCGGTACTGGGTGGGTCCCTGTCCCCTGGGCCACCACCTGGGACGGCCCCGGCCCGTGTCCCCCCATGGTGTGGATGGCTTTGCTTCCAGCCACACGTCTCCTCAGCCCCCAAAAATGGTTTTACAGCAGCATCAACACCAGGGTAGAGGGTCGATAACACGGCAACTCTTTAGGCTGGGAAAAGCAGGCAGAGCTCCCACAACCTGCTGAAACAGCATCTGAGTAATAAGCTGGGAGCTGCACTGCTCTCTGGCTCCTTTATGTTTCCTGTTCAGTTTGATTGTATTGGCTTTAAAGGCGTAGGTTTCTCGCTGCTCTACAACTTCTTGGAAGGAAGATCAGGGCCTGACCAGAACTACTTACTTTTTAAAGGCGTTTAGTACAAGGAACTGCAGTTTTACTGGAGCAGAAAGAGCACCTGCACAAGCTCCTCTTTCACGTCTCCTTTTGCCTTCTTCTACTCAAGCTTTTTGCTCAGCTATCAGCAGGGACCTGTGCATTATTTATTTATACTGCAGTAATACTGAGCAAATCCCTCCACCGCTCCCGTGCTGGCGGTTCCCCGTACGCAGCCCCGAAGAGC
Organism: Jacana jacana; assembly: GCA_013400555.1. Lineage (NCBI taxonomy): Eukaryota > Metazoa > Chordata > Aves > Charadriiformes > Jacanidae > Jacana > Jacana jacana. The sequence goes on from VZTM01038911.1 coordinate 68,398, forward strand.
GTATACCAGGATGGAAATGAGGATAAGCTTCATGTCCATTTTATAGCTGGGAAAGGAGGACAGTGGCGTGCCCAAGGGCAAGCAAAAAGGGTTGCTGGAGCTGGGTTAGAAGGTCGTAGCCCCTCAACTTCTGTGCTGCTGCCGGAGGCAGCTGTCATGGCCCAGAGGTCCCCTTTCCATCCCTGACAAGTCCTCTTGTCCTTGATTCAGGGCTGGAACGTCAGGAAGGGCTGAAATGTGAACCAGTCCTGTGATGGCACGGGCTGCCAAACCACTGTCAGAGCAGCAGCATCTCCCAGTCTGGACTGGAGTGGAGCCAGTGGTTTCATGGGCAAAGGCTTTGTATCACAATCCCCCGCCCTGCACACCCCCCCCTCTCCCCTCGTGCTCCTCTGGCACCGGTGGCTGCTGCTGCGGGGACGTTTCTGCAGATTCCCACAGAACGGTGCCTTCTCCAGAAACTTTCCTGGCTGCCTCCACTGCGGGAATCCAGATGGCTATTTTTCATTTTTCACACAATCTGGTCCCGCTGGGCTCAGCTAGAGGTGAGCGCGTCTCCGCGCCGAAGGGCTGGCAAAGCTCGGCTCGCGTCAGGCAGGACCCGAGGAGCTTTGGGGGATTTGGATGCTTTCTAGATGCTGCAGAGAGCTTCACCCCAATGCTGCAGGCCAAGCTGGGGGACAGGGTTAATGTCAGATAATAGCAGCGAGTCGTTCCAGGCCAGTTTTCGGTGTTGAAGTAACATAAACACAGCGCAGTTCTTTTTAGCAGGAAGCAAAGCCTTAAATGCACTATTTTGAAGAGGTTTGGAGCTGCTGGCTGAGTATGGGCAAAGCTGGACCATGGGAGACAGGATTGGAAGGGACCTTAAAGCCCCTCCAGTGCCACCCCCTGCCCTGGGCAGGGACACCTCCCACCAGACCAGGTTGCTCCAAGTCCCCTCCAACCTGGCCTTGAACCCCTCCAGGGATGGGGCAGCCACAGCTTCTTAGGGCAGCCTGGGTCAGGCTCTCACCACCCTCACAGCAGAGAAGTTCTTCCCCAGCTCTCATCTCAATCTCCCCTCTTTCAGTGTCAAACCCTTCCTCCCCCCCTGTCCCATTGCTCCCATCTCAAGTCCCTCTCCAGCTTTCCTGGAGCCTCTGTAGGGACTGGAAGGGACTCTATGTGTCCCTGGAGCCCTCTCTTCTCCAGGCTGAACCCCCCCAGCTTTTTCAGCCTGCCTGAGAGGGTGTCCTGGGAAGATTCTAGACTTGCTCCCAGTGCCTTCACCCTACATTCAGGCATTGCCCTGCAAGGAACGTGCAGGTTGGGTGCCAGCCACGGCTGCCCTCATGTTACACGTCCCCCTGATGCTGCTTAGACACGGGACTTGACAGGGCTCTCCAATGTCTACCCCTCCAAACGATCCAGCTGCTTTTATTTTTCCAATAAGAGTGCCCTGTGCTCTGGGCTAATGACCCCTTCCACCTCCCCCTCATCCCATTCTTCTCCCCCGTGTAATCAGTGTCCCTCCAGAACGGGGCACGTTGCCTCCTTTGCCAAAGAGGTAATTGAACGAGTCAGGGAGACGTAAATAATTAAGGCTTGTTGTGGTGCAGGGGGAGCATCCTCCCAAGTGTCCTGTCGGAGTCGGTTAGTGCCAGCTGATTGATAGGCAGTTGCCTTGATCGATGGCCCTCACTCAGGGACACTCATGTTAAAGTGACAAAGCTGCTGTCAGTGGGTCAGGACAAGTCCGTAGACAAAGGCTGCGTGTTGTTGTCTACAGCGAGACCGTGGAGCTGGAGGTAGTCGTGTGCCGGCGTTAACGGATTTCGGGTGGTTGGTGTGGGAGGAGGAGGTGGTTCCTCTGCGCTGCTCCTCACCTCTCCCACCACTGGGATGTCTCCTGTCCCGCCTGGCTGGTTCCCATTCTTACTGCAGAGCTCAAAAACCTCTGTGCTATAATTAAAGATTTTTGAGGATGGGTAGCAAAAGGTTTTGGAGGGAAATGGAGGCTCTATTGTCTGGCTTTTAAACAGGCAGTGAAGAAGCCTTTTTCTGGATGAGAACTGCCAAGCCTGTGCTGGGTCTGGGCTGGCAGCAGGTCCTGCTCTGCCCACCCCAGTGCTGCCACCTCGGCATTGCCTCCCCTCTCGCTCCTCCATCGTGGACAGGGGGGTCAGGAGCCCCCGAGCGAGACATGGAGCCAAAACCACGCGACAAACAAAGCATCTGCCTCCCGTGCCGTGTGCGGGGGACGGAGCCTGCGGAGGCAGCCGGGACCGAGGGAAAAGGCTTTGCCCCTTCCGTCTGTAAAACATCCAGAGCAAATGGAGAGTGACAGGAAAGGGGTCACTGGTTTGGGTCGCCACTGAGGTGGTGAAGGAGATAATCAAACCCTTTTCCTTCCAGTTCAGTGCCTGCCAAAAACGCCGGAGCGCCTTACAAAAGTGCAGAGCCCAGCGAGGTGGAAGCACTCAGCCGGCCACGCTGAGACCTTGGCCACGGCTGGGGAAGGCTGGCAATGGTGGGGATGGAAGAGCCTGACTTCCAGGTCCCCACGAGCCACTGACTACGGGGAGGGGTTGCACATCCAAGCGTGTAACGGGGAGCGTTGCCCCGTATCAACTGGGAGGTGGCAAAGTTTCCCTCGTGGGCTGCTTTCCCTAAGTGTTATGCGGTCCCTCGGGGACTGGGGGGCACGTTGAAGCACAGCAGCCAGTTTGTGTTAGCATTGCTATTAATAAAACTAAATAGCAGATATATAACCCGTATGGGCCCCAGCAAAAGCAGAGGATGGTGTTATTTAAGAAAGAGCTGCATTAAATTAGACACCGCTAACACCGCTCGGAGGGTTTTTCTATCTAGCAGTCTCACAAGGAACATATTGATAGTTTGCTGCTGTTTAGTTCAAATCTTCCTCCCCAAATAAGGCTTTGCCTGTGATAGCATCGTCAAAAAGGCTCCCTGCAGGGGATGTTTTGACAGTGTGATAAAATATAATACAGTAGATATCGTCCCATTTGCGATTTATGAGGAATTTCGTAACCTAGAGGGATTAATTCTATATCGTGTTACGGCACATAGTATAGATTCTCTCCTCTCGCTGTTTCTTTGCATACATAATGAGCAAGCCTTCTTATGAATTTCCTTCTATCTGAAAACTTTGGTGGCAGGGGTTTGGGCTAATCAGGTTCCCATCCCTGGTACCTCTTCCTCGCTTTGGCCCCAGATGATCTCAGGGAGCTGCAGTTACCCCAACTTCCTCAAAAGCCCAACATAAAATGCCTTTCTGGGGAAGCTGCAGTTGCTTTTGACAACTTCATGACTCTCTGCAACTGGGAAACCACAAAAACCTTCCCAGTCTCCCCAGTTAAGCACCAGTTCTCTGCTGTTTCATGCCCCCCCGCTGTCACAGCCCCGTGAAGGGGACATGAACGCGGGGAGTCAACGCAAGGTGCTCATTTAGGGGCTCTGAGATATGTGGTTTTTAGAGGCATCCAGACAATTTAATGGGGAAAATCAATGGGACTTATATGTTTTTGGAAATCTATCTTTGCTCACTGAGTACATGTGGAAATGATCAACAACTTGAGACGGGAGATTTGTTCCTCGCTGCCTCTTTCTGACAGCTTTTATTTGCCTTCTGTTGCCCTTATGTGCAATCTATAAACCCTCCTCTTTTGCATGATTGTCTCCATTTGCATTTCCAGCAGATCCACTGACATTTGGCTGGACTCTGGGTGAAACACTCCTTGAAATTAGCCTGCATGTTGAGTTTGTTCTGGGAAGATAAGAAGGGAAGTGGCAGGGGGGCCTGGGGGGAATTATGCATGTGAAACTGCGCTGTGAAATTAGCACCAACAGTCAGACTCGAGGCCAGCAATATTTCTTTGGGATTTGTTTTGGAAGCAGAATTTTTTTTTACCATGGGCAATAGACTCATCTCCCTCACCCCACTGGCTTTCAATCCCAGCACAAGCCCGGCTGAGGAAGCCAAAGGATAAATTGTCTGCGAGCTCACTCGAAAGTTATTCTGTAGTGCTGGCAATATGATACTGAGGAGGAATTTTAATTTCATGCTGTGTAAGGAGAGCGCATGCAACAGTAGCAGCCGTATGGATTTTCATATGAATAGACGTACAGTATTCATAACAGGGTAGCAGTGTTGTCCTGCAGGTTCTCATTCTTCTGGTTTCTTTGCTGTTTTCACATTTCCCTTTGCTGTCCACCCATTCTCGCACTTGCTGAAATGGAAAGTATGTCCTTGCCAGATGGATGTACAAAGTGACGAGCCTGTTTCTCAGTTAGATTGCAATTGGCTTCAGAGACCTTTTGTTGCCTTAGTTTCTGTGCTGGCCCAAGTGCAAGTCTGTTTTGCTTGAGAGGGAACATTTTTTAGCCTTGTGCCTCCCTTGCTCAGCTTTGCGGGTATCTAAGCGAGAGCGGTTCTCGAACAGTGGAGCCCATTAATGCTGCTCTGTCTCAAGGACACTCTAAAATAATGCCATTTAAATGGCTGGCTTGGTGGGGGAAGGCAGGTCGCCTGATCCGCAGGGAAGAGGCCGGGCTGGGCAGTGCTGATGCTTTTCAGCCCTTTCTGCTCCCAAGTGCCGGTGACCTCCTCAGCCTCCACCCGAGGGATGAAGTGGGCTCAGCAGCGAGGAGTTTGCTGTGTCAAATTCTAGGCTTTTCATTTTTTCTTGGGGGTGTTTTGTTTTATTTCATTCTACAATTTCTTAATGTCTTCAGTAGGGAAGGAGCCTGAAGTGATTTTTTTGTTTTGTTGGTTGTTTCTCGAGGTTGCTGATCTAACCCCTTCTCCGCAGCCATAAAGCTTGCTTTAAATAAGCTTCTCCTAATAACCTCTGTGAGGGGGCATTGCTTTGCTGCTTTTCATGCTGAACTGGTCATTAATGCATCTGCACATCCCTGTGTGTCTGTCAAACCCAGTCGGTTTTGCAGGTTAGGACAGGTGAATAAATCCACCCACCAGCAGCCGCTGCTCCCCCCGAAACCCCCAGGTGCTGGGAAAAGGCAGGAGTTGGGGAAATCCTTCTCCCAGTGGGCAGGTATACGTGCAACGGGAGACCAGCAGAGACGGAGGGATTAGTCTGTGCAAAGCCAGCCTGGGCATTAGGAAGTGAGGCTGGAGGAAGAGTTTGGGGCCATGCAAATTCTTCTCGCTCCCTGTCCTCGTCTCCTCTCTCCGACGGTGGCTGGCAGCACGTGAAGCCGAAGCCCAGCAGCGCTGGAGCTGGCTCCTTGCATTTCATGCCAGAGGAAGAAAACCCAGCAGTGTCACCAGATGGACTTTGCTTTGGGATCATTTACAAGCCTGGTGGGTTTGTCAGGGCACATCCTCTACGCTGGTCCCGCCGTCTCCCTTTGCCAGGTGAAAGGGGAGACGTTGCTGTGAGGTGAGATGCAGATGGTGGCTTTGGCCAGGGCCTCACACCTCTGGGGTGACCCCGGTGACGGATGCGTCCCCGCAGAAACATTACACGCTGGAGGCATTCAGATTTAATGGCTTCCTTCACGGCTGTAGATTGATACAGCTGGGAAACACATTAAAGAGTTCAGCAGCAAAGCGGACGCATAATTAATAAAATACAGATTTTCATTTGAAATCATGGCCCGAAATAGCTCGCTAATGGAGGGAGAGCTGTCTCCTGAGCTAAAGTGCCGAGGCTGCCCTGCTGGCTGGCACGCTCGGTGTCCCTTCAGACCAGGGTCTGAGCTCCACTGCTGCCCCCAGAACCTGCAAGGGGGGAGCAGCCCAGCAGAGCCATGACCGTGGGGACACCACTGAGTCTGAGCTCCATAAAGAGCCAGTGCCCAGCCACTGCCTGTGCCTGGCTAAGTTCAGCAAAATCCAACCAGCCTGTGAGATCAACCTTTGCTCGGTCAAAATAAGTTAAAAGCAATTTGAAGACAGTGAATTCACAACTAGGTTAAGCCAAATAACCCCCTGAGCTGCTCCCCTGTGGAATGTGGTGAGCTCCACAGAAGGCTGGTGGGTTTTTTTTACCTCTGAGCTGGGAGATGTTTGGTGCCTGCACAGCCTGGCAGGAGCTGGCACCACAACGGGAGGCATTGCAGCTCCTCCATCAGTCTGCCTCAGAGGGGCTGTGAAGAAGCTGTTTCAAGTGCAGGTTAAAGGGGGAGCTAAAGCGACCAAGAAAATACCCCTTTTGTGCTTGTAGGGGCTTTGGGAACCTCTTAAAAATCACAGCCTGCAGGTAACCCCTCAGGTGTGGGAGCAGGGAACCACAAAACAGTGTCCATGAGGCTGTGGAGCATCTCTCCTTGCTCCTCCATGATGACAAAAGCAAAGGCAAGCGTATTTTACCTTGCAGAGTCCACCACTAAGGATGGTGCAAGTTCTTCAGAAAGAAAAGGGGGATGGTCTGGGGAAAAGAACCTTCTGGGCTGGCTTGTTCCCGAAGATACAGGAGAGTATGAAGCTGCTCATGGTGCTCGCCTGCTAATTGGAGTTGGCTGTAACTGATTTAGAAAGTGATGGCCTTAGGGAGCTGAGATTGTTGTTTGTGTTTGTCTGGGATTAAATACAGATAGAATTAAAAGGAACAAAAAAAACCCCACAAACCAAGCCAACAAAAAGTTGATTTGGAAAGGAAGCTTTGATGGAAATAAATTCATGCTGGTAAGGAGAGAGCGGGTAGAAGCTGCGGTCGCCTGGTCTGGGTTTCGGTAGCTTTCCCATAGAAGCACTTGGGGAAACAATAAAAGGGTAGAGACAGAAATAGAAAGCAAAAGATAAGTGGACTCTGATGAAAGAAGCCGTATTAATAATGGAAACCGGGGTTTTTGAAGCTGCTTTAGAATGAATTTTCAAGGCACAGAACCTCTCAGGAGCAGCTCTTTGGAGGGTGGCTCAGCTGCTTGGTTAAGTCATGAATCACAGGACTCCAGATGCAGAGAACAGGACCCAGCTCTCGGCCAGGAGTCCTGCTCTGCTCCCCTCGAACACAGACTGTGGGGACAGACAGGGAAATACGTGGTGTGTTGGAGTCACCAGGCCACCGAACTCCCAACACCAGCGAAATGCAAGTGTCATGGTTTTAGGTCACTGAAAGATTTCTTTGCAGCTGAGTGCAAACCATGACTTAACTAATAAATCATGACACTGATGAAATAGGAGGCCTGAAATCATTAGCAGATTACATTATGCAGATGTATGGATATGGAGAGGGGACTCTGTGAAGGAAGCGAAAGGCAAGAAGTAGCTCAGCTCCTCTGATAATAAACAGTGGCATCAGGCTGGAGGTGCAAAGAGGCTGCTGCAGTACCAGCGCTCAGTCTCAGGGAAAATCCATCCTGGAAGGGAGTTTTCCATATCAGTTCTGTCTCTTGGGTTTTTTGGCTCTGTTTATAGCTCTTACTCTAAAAGCTTTGGGAACATTTGATGCCTGGTCTGGTTTTAGCTAGAGCAATTCAAATAACTTACCGTGTTAGAAACTTCAGCTTCTGGGGGTGGGAAGGGAGAAGCTGGTAGCCTCATGACCCCGTGTTGTCCTTCAGGTCACTTAAAAGCTGACCATGGGAGAAGCTGAGCAGCTCCTTTTCCTTCCAACACCTCCTTCTGCCCCCGTCATCACCCCTGACAGTTCTTACTGCCAAGCTGCAAATCTCCTGCCAGCGCTCGTTAACATGAATGCAGAGAGACCCAGGTCCATCTGGAGACACTTCCATCACCCTCTGGCTAAAAGGTGCCTGAGAAAATACCCAGCTCGCTGGGATGTAGCTTTGATGTGGCTTTTTTCACCCATGAGCCAGGAGCAGAAGGTGCTGGGGTGGCTGTTGCATAGACCTAATCGGTGCCTTGGTCCCAGGCTGACCTGGGACTGTGTTCCCAGTGGTATGTTGCTGGATGAGCAATGGAGAAAGCCATCAAAAAAACCATCCAGCCCCCAGGGAGCTGCATACAGCATCTCACAGCAGCGAGCAGCTCTGCATGGACCTTTAGGTGCCTTGCTTTGGGGAAGGCATGGCCGATGGAGAGAAGACTCTGTTGGATCTAGGGCAAGGAGACCACTGACCAGTCAACACACAGACTCATGTGTCACTGGCATTTGATACTGGGGAGGGGTGGCAAGAAGATTTTCCCCAAATCTGCCTAAAAGCTGGAATAATAGGACAAGGGCCAATGGGTGCAAGCTAGAACAGAGGAGGTTCTACTTAAATATGAGAAAAAACTTATTCAGGGTGAGGTTGAGGGAACCCTGGCAGGGGCTGCCCAGGGAGGTGGTGGAGTCTCCTTCTCTGGAGACATTCCAAAACCGCCTGGAGGCGTTCCTGTGTGACCTGCTCTGGGTGTTCCTGCTCCAGCAGGGCAATTGGACTGGATGATCTTTCAAGGTCCCTTCCAATCCCTGAGATTCTGTGATACTCTGATTCTGTGAATGTTGGGGTGTGCAGATGTGATATCCGTCTGGAAGGTCTTAGCAAAGGTGTCTCTGTTCCCGGGTTTGACTTGAAGCAGAAAGCGTGGTCAGCAAGGGAAAAGGGTGAGCATGTCACCGCTTTGGGTGGTGGGAACCACCACTTGGGGCCTCCCTGCAGGTTCCCAGCTCTGGAGCCAGAGCCAAGGGGAAGGAGATGCAGGGGTTGTAGTGTTGCCTTTGAACAATGGTCAGCGGGCGCCTGCGAGACAGGGGCTCTCTGGCTGGGGCTCCTCTGGGAGGCGTCTGAGCAGAAGGTGGTTTGCTTGGCTTGAAGCCCTGTTCCTGTGCAAAGGGAGGGATGGCAAAGCACCAAACTGTGCCATATCATGGCTGCTCACTTACATCCATATTGATGTGGTGCCATCCAACCAGGAGGCTCTGCTCACAGTCGATAGTTCATCCACAGTGCATCCCATGGCAAATAATGCGTGCTTGAAGGAGGGGGAGGAAGAGGAATTGGCTTACCAATACAATGCAAGCAAGCAGCTGGGCTTGCTGTCCTTAGGGGCTTCTCTTTAAAAGGAGCTTTGAGTTGATAAATTTTCACTCATTTCTGTGTAAAGAAATCTCCCTGGCTTTGACACAAAGGAGCAGCTTGCTCTGCTCGCTGCTGCTCTGTTTACAGAGCATCGGCGTGATGAGGAGGGGAGAGTGGGGCAGCGCTGGGGAGACCAGAGCCCGGAGCCCAAACATAGGCTTAGCCCCCCCCAACCCCAGCCCCCTGCCTTTCATCAGCCTGTGGCCTCTGTCAGAGTTAAGAGTTATAACTGCAAAAACATATATATGGTCGGCTCTCGCCTGCCACAGCGTATAAACAAGCTCTCTGTAAGAATTCCTTCTGCAGAGCTGAAGCTGTGAAAGGGTTTTCAGCTTCTCCTTATGGAAAGGAGCTGGTTGTTTTGCAGTCTCCCAGGCACAAAAACGTGGCTTCTACAGTAACATTAACCAAAATTAGCAAAACAGAGACTAACACCTTTTTTTTTTCTAAAAATAGCCAACCAAAACCCCAAACCTCTGTAATGTAGCACAGGATGAGGATTAAAATCCTCCTTAGAGCCACCTGAACAAATGCTTCCATTTTCAAATGCTGTGTTTCAGGAGACTGCGTGACATTAAGTCTGAAGGTGAGAGATAGAACTAGTTGAGAACAGGAGTAGTTTGTAATTTCTATCACAGCCAGCTTTTTAGAAGACAGCTGAAATATTTCACAGTGGTTTAAGCAGTTCAAATCCTGTTCTTTTTGCTGGGGGATGGAATAAATGGTTGAACAAAGGTATCTCCTAGCTGTGCTTTCTTGGTTTCCCTGCCTCCTTGTTGGTGCATCCATCTGCATTCTCCTTCCTCTCCCATCTGCTTCCACTTCCCAAATTTCTAGCTTTTTACTCTTAAAATTTTGCCTTCGTGTATATGAATGGAGAAGAAAAATATCACTGCAAAGCATAAAGGCTCAACAGCTGGGATGCATTTTGACCAACACCATAGAACTTCTAAGCATTGCTGTTGCCTCCAGCTCCAGCAGGTTGTGGTCGCGGTGCTCAGCATCACTCACGAGGAGGCTCTTTCTCCATCAGGGTCTTAAATGTGACTATGGGATCCTGAGTTTGGGCAGTTTGGGGTGGCATAGTCTTAATAACTTGCTGGCAATCGCTCAAGGATGCAGCTGGGGTAGGGGGGACCACTCCAAAACCAGTGTGACTCTTGGGGAACTGGTTGATTTGTTTCATGACTAGCCTTTGAGGGACGTAACTGGGGCGTGGTGGAACAGCAGTTTTGGGGGGTATCAGGCCTATTGCAGTCATGGAATCATTTAGGTTGGAAGAGACCCCTGGGATCATCAAGTCCAGGGAAGCACTTGGTGCTGTTGAGGAAAACAAGGCTGTAAGGGCAGCAGAGGGAGAGTTGGTTCAGTGTTAAATTACTGAACCACACACGCAGTATTTGCCTAACCAGCTAGACCTGAATTGCTGTTCAAACAGTGCTTTTCTGCCCGACATTGGCAATCAGGGAGCTAATTACACTGGATTAGGGTTTTTCTCTTAATTACATGAAAAATTTAGCGCGGCTGATGTTCATGAGGCTGCAGGGGATTAAGGAGGGAGCCATGTGTTTATCTACAGGTCAATTATGGAAGAGAAAGCAGTAATGTGGTGTAGCTTTGTCTCCCTCATCCATGGACCCCAGCCTCAACCTATCTCATGATGATGTTGATTTTGGGCCATGGGCACGCTGAGGGATTAGCTGTGCTGGCTGGTGTGTGTGTGTGTGTGTGTGTGTGTGCAGCCGTGGGGGCCCGGGGAGAGAGCTGCCTCCGTCCTTCCAGCGCAGTGTCTCACAGCTCCAGGACAGATCTGCTCCACCTCCTCCTGCAGAGCAAAGCCACATGCAAAGCCTGTCAGGGTGAAACTGGGCACAGGCTGGCTGAGTCCTGCTGAGGAGTACTGAATCGCTCTGCAGAGCCATGTGCTGCTCCTGCCACCCTTCATCTTCACCCTTTCCATCCCTCCTCCCAGTCTGGAGATGGCTAATGGTGCGGGTGGGCTTTTCTTGGCTCACCCCGTGGTGTGTTGCCATGGTTGTTCTTGTGTTCACGTGCCAATGGCATCCCTGGCCTCCAAGGAAGAGCTGTGGCATCTGCTGAAATGACCCAGGGGCTCTGCAGGGCTGTAGCCCTCCTCTCTTAGCTGCAGAGGGCTCTGGATATGGAGCACGATCCCCATCCTGACCGCTGCAGAGGTGACAGCCAGATCACCAATCTCCTTCAGCTTTCCCCTCCTTCCTCAGCTGAATTTGAACTTTAGCTCTGAATTTGGACATCTGGGGACGTGAGAGTTGATCCATCCATCCATCAGCCTCTTCCTCTCAGGGTGTTTTGTGCTGTCCCAGCTCTGCAGTGGGTGCCCGAGAGCTGCGCTGACTCTCAGGTGGGGACAGACGTGTGTGTTGAGCCCAGCGATCGCTCTGCTGCCCTTGAGACTGTGCTCAGCAGCGTTACATGTGTGGCAGATACAGCTTATTTAGAGCCAGTTCAGCTACTTACCTGCTGATTAATTCTGAGATGCTGGAAAGAGCATATGCTGAAGGCTGAGTGCAGAGATGGAAGAGATTTTTTATTTTATTTTATTTTTAAAATCCTCGATCTGCCCCAGAATAGCATTTGGGGAGCAGCTCATAGGGGCAAAACCAGTCTTCCCCAGTATATGCCACACATGCCAGGGACTGTGAGCTACCCCCAGCATCCATCTGCTGGAGAGCAGGAGATGCGAGCTGGAATGAGCAGATAGGAAAGTGCAAGGAGCGATTTGGCTCCCGTGGATTTATACTTGTCTGAATCCTCTCAGGAGGCCTTAGTGCTTCCCATGCAGGGCCCTGTCCAAGCAAATGTCCTTGAGCAAAGCGCCAGCCCCGCAGTCCATCGTGCGTCTTGGTTCTGCGTCTTGCCTTGCCTGATGAAACCACACTTGTTCCACCTCCCCAGTGCCTGGGGATGGCCGGGACCAGATTCCGTGTCCCCTGGTCGGCAGTGAAACAGGGATGAGCTGCGGTGCAGAGGGAAGGGGAGAGAGCTCCGTGGGCACAGCCGCCCTCTGGGAGCCGTGGGGCAGTGCCAGTTTGGCTGTGGCTCTGCCCGTCCTTAAGCGACCTCACTTGCCAGGCTGTTGCTTTAGTAGAATTCAGCCTGTACACGGGCAGCCTGGCCAAGCCACCGGCTGGCAAGAGCTTCTCACTCCTTTTCTTAGCTAGAAGATGGCCCATTTCTTAACTAGAAAATACCCCTTTGGGATCTGTACCTCTGCCCGCTGCTGGGCATCAGCGGCGGGGGTAACCCCGGGTGTGGGATGTTGCCCGTGGCTTGATGGGGATGAAGCATCGGGTGATGTGGGAGAGCCTCATTTTCCTGGGATTTAAGCTAAGCTGAGTGCTGTGTAATTTTCTCATCTCCTCTGCCCGAGCGAGGGTAGATCTGATCAGTAACACATGGCTGGTTCCGCACGCCCAAGTGAAACCCAAAATGTGCACGGCCTCCCCGTTCACCTGATCGCTCCGGTCTGACCTCAAGCACTGCAATACTACCAGGCAGGATTTCTCTGCAAACCTGTATAAACCAAAAGATAACGACATTTAGATTCTTTTATTTGCTTCTGGGTTTTGGCCTTTAGTGGCTCGTCGTTTGGCATGTGCTGCAGCGTTCCCGGGAGGTGTTGGGCAGGAAGTCGAAGCCATTTGGAACATATTACTTACATGATGTTTTTGAAAAGGAAAGAGAATAATATTTCCTGAGGAACTTTCTGGTTCCCACCTGATCAGCTGGAAGCTGTGACTTGGGAGAAGCAGGGTTTTCATGTGACAATTTTTGACAGTCGTTTAAGGTTTTTTTTCTTCCTCCTTGGGGAGAATCGCAACTCGCTGCTGCTCGTTTAGAACAAACCCCACGTTAGACAATCTTGTCTAAGTGCCTTTTTTATTCCATTTTACACGGCCACTCAAGGTCAACAAACCAAACGGAGCAAGACCAATCCCTTCAGCTGTGAAATGTTGTGCTGTAAGAGGGTGAGGGTGGGCAGGGAGCTTGGCGTGGAGCTGTGGAGGATTATTCAGCTGGAAGGGCCCAGGTGAGGTGTGGATAGATAACACAGCTACGGTGCTATTTTGGGGACTTTGGTGAAGAGCTGCAAATGGTATGTGACAAGCAATTCGGAGCAGATACCCAGGTCCTCTGTCGCCCTAAATACCAGCTCTGCGCTTCCTCTCGTGGTTACTGTCGGTCACAGAAGACTTAGGAAGGCTTAGCACTCCTTCCTGTTTTCCTTTTCTATGCCTGTTTGCCTCCCCAAAATGCTGCTTGCAGCTCCCTCTGACACCAATTGTGTCCTGCAGGCAGCAAATGAGGTGTACCTCTCTTCTGTCCTTGCTCATGAGTCACTTTGGGTACCTGCTAATGCCGAGCCCAGCGATGGGCTCAGGGCAAAGAGGAATAGCCAAGGTGTGACCCTGGCATTTTTAATGCCCAGAGGGATGAAGGGCAGAGCGGGATCAGTTCATCCTTCTCTGCACAGCCAGGGCTCCCGTTGCAGCCAGCTAAGCCAGCTCTGCATCCCTGCTGAAGACTACCTGTTAGGATGAGAAGAGGATGCTTTTAGCAAAAAAGAAAGCCCTCTGCCTGTCCCTGGAACTGCCCTCCTCTTTGCTCGCCTCTGCTCTCATTTACTTCCCAGCTGGGAGGAATGGAGCTGGATTAAAGCCTCACGGAGCGGGAGGAGCAGGGGTAAGTCGAGGGAAGAATGGCAGAGGCTGAAGTGAAGGAGCACGTTGCGGGAAGGTTTGCGTGCAGTGCCTCGTGCCACAGCAACACCTACCTCCATCCTTTCTCTGGGAGGCCAACACTTAGTCTCTTTGATGGTTCCCTTGCTCAGTGCCCAAATGTAGAACCTGCAAGTGCTGCTGACTTAATGATTCCTATTTCCCAGGGAAGCACTGAGCCATCTCTTTAAAACTAATAAGGGGATGTAAAGGGAGAAGGGTGCTTATTGCTCAACAAAAGAACAGGGAAGTCATTGCACATTGTGGCTCTTTATTAGGGGGCAGATTAGAAGTGAAGAGGTTTTGTACCATGCTGCAGACGTGCCCTGGGCTGTCCTTCTTCCAGGGAGTAAATCCACAGGACGCTCTTGAATGTTTCTGCCTTTAATGGGTTGTGCTTTGATGCTGGTGGAAGGTGCAAGGCTGGTAGCCCTCAACCCCCAGCAATTCACTCTTTGGAACAAGTGCTCCCAAAAAAAGGCAGTGCTCCTTGGCAGCGTTCCCTGCCTGGCAGCCTGATCCCCAGAGCCCTCCGCGTTAATGGTCTCTACCTCTCGCTTTTGAATTGGGCCCTCTTTTACTGGCTCCTGAATAGGAGAGAAGGCAATCTTTTGGGTACATCATTCAATCATTTTATTATTTTTTTTCCATCTCACTGCTTGTTCTTACCTAAGCTGTGCTTACCTGAGCCCTGTGCCCTGCAAGAGGTTGTGCTTTGCACTCCCGAGAGCGCAGGGACGGGAAAGAGCTTCCCTCCTGATGGGAATCCACCTGGGACTCAAGGCAAAGGCAATGCTGGTGATTTAAAGCACCGGCCAAAGCAATAGGACCTAGCCAGCCAGCCAGCCAGCCAACCCAAATTTGATTCTAATGAATCCATCCCCAAAAGAATACTACTTAATTAATTAGCAGCTCATTTGCATGAGGTGGCACGTTATTAAAGTTCTGCTGCTGCAAGTAGGGCTGTGACAAGGTGTGAGCTGACAGCTTTTCAAATAAAAAGTCTTTTAAAGGGATGATCTTCTGAACTGGCAGCTTTGTTCTAAACGAGCCTCTCATGCAGTAATAAATTAAGGACATGGGGGCTGCTGATTAGTCTCTGCATGGTGCCTCTGTACCATCCTCCCTGTTTTATCTTGGAGGATCAGCTCTCCAGAAGGGTGGAAGGAGCAGGAGGATGGAAGAAGGAAATAAAGGCTTAGTGGAGAGAGAGAGAACAGCTTTGGTACCTGTTAGGATGTCTGAGCTGCAGCCTCCAGAAGCCAACAGAGAGGCAGCAGGGGATTCCTCTTCCAGGCCCCTCTTTCCAGCAGTGACTGGGAAGGGCTGTGCATTCATGGAAGATCTTCTCACTCTGGCAGATCTGGGTGCCCAGCCTCTCCCAAAGCAGCACCTTCAACGTTGGCATTGTGACTGGTTGCCAAGGGACACGTGGAGCTGCTGAAGCAGCTGAGATCGTGAGCGTGGTACCCTGTTGACTGCGCCTTCAGCAGAAGGAAGGGTGGTTTTTCCTTTGTTTTGTTTCATAAAACCTATCTTGCCTTCCCTGTAGGTGGGTTCAAACTCTTTGAAAAGGTAAGACTGAGAGCATTGAGGTCTCTTTGATTTAGCTGTGGGTGCTGGTTCTTGCATCTTCCTTGTCCCACAGGGCTGGGGAAAAAGCATTCTCGTGGGAACAGTCCTCCACCCTTCACGCTGGAGATGCTGGGAGAGTTAGTTTGGGTGGGTGGGTTTGTTTACTGGGCTGGCATTTTTGTGCTTAGTGGTGTTTGTGGGTGCCAGTGCTGCAGACTGCGAGCCCCCCCTTCCCTGCCAAGCTGCCTGGGAGCTGGATGGGGGGGGGGAGGAGGTGTTTCTCTGCTCTTCCCCAATTAACCCAGCGGTTCCTCTGACTGGCTCTTCCTCTGGGGAGCTGTGAATTGCCAGGTTGTGACTTTGAACATTCAGCTAACGTTCCCCAGGCAGGAGAGATGGGGAAACACATGTGGGAGTGAAAGACGTGTAGATAGAGACATTTTTAATACAAGTATTGAATTCGCCGAAACCTCAGACCTATAAATAACTCAGGTCATGAAGCCTGATCAGAAGAAACTCCATCTCACCCCCACCCTGCCTCCCCCCACGCTGTGCCCGAGCCACTGCCAACCCCACTGTTCCTCCTGCTCCCCAGCCCTGTGGCGCAGAGCTCGTGTTCCTCCCCAGCTCCTTTCGAGGGTACAAACTCAGGCGTGCAGGAGGTGTTTGCAGATCCTGGAAAGGAGGGAGAATCCGAATGGAGGGCATCAGCAGTTCGGGAAAGCCGAGATGTGAGCGTGACAGGGACAGAGGAGGTCTGTCCCCTCACACCTGGAGCTTCTCTGGAGTAGAGGGAGGGGATGGAGGAGGAAAACGTCTCCAAAAAATAGGGGATTAGGACTCCAGAGAACACGAGCAGAGAAGGCGGTCTTGGCTTTGTGCTGCCTTGATGCTTTGTGTGTATTGTGCCCAGCAGCAGGAGGCAGAAGTTGGGATGTGAGGCTGGGTTTGCCTGGATGGGGCTTTCATGTCTCTTTGAAGTTCAAAACTGAATTGAATCAGCAGGACTTTGCGGAGCGGCATTGCCTCCGCGATCCTTCACGGGAGGGGAGCGGAGAGCAGCAGGGGGAGGTTGGTGCTTACACCAAAGCTCCAACCACTTACCCACTGCTTGACATTGCCCCTTCAAGCTAGGTTTTCCAGCAGCATCCAGGGGCAGCCTGAGAGGAGATGTCGATGTGATGCCACCAGCTGCTTGGTGCTGGTCCCAGTGGTTCATTCCAGCCACTCTGATGGCCGCAGCTGCCCTGCTCTAGATCCTTCTGTGACACTTTAAAAAAGAAAGACCTGTGTCAGCAGAAATTTAAGGTCCACCAGTAGACAATGCTCGAGGGAAAAGCCCCTAAGTTACCATTGCCTGTGCTCGAGCAGGGCTCACTGCCACCAGCTCTTTACCAACCTGATTTTTCTCCCCAGCTGATCCTGTGGAGTTTTGTAAGGGCAACCCCAGTGGGGATTAGTGAATGTATTTAATGTTTAGTCAGACAGTATAAATCTGGAAAGGATGGATTTTCTCATCCCTCAGAGACCAGCTGATTTGGTCTCGAGGAGCTGTTTTGCTCCAGCCCCTCAGCCTGACAGTGTTCTGGCTTTCTGGGGTGAACACATCCACTGGGGTTTCTCCCTGCTATCTCTGGGGTGAAAATAAAGGTGATGCCCACCCACCACAGACATATTCTATCCTCATTTGGGAAAAATGCATAAATAAAATGTGACAGGAGAGAAGGAGACTGGGATATGAGGGAGCCTCCAGGTAATGAAGTTAATTGGATATGCTGATTTGAATTGAATGTGCATGTAAGAGTTGTCATTAACTTCCTCACGGACATATCTATGATTTAAAGGAAAGATACTTAATGGGATTACTATTTCACTTTAATTTCAAGGGGGAGACTTCCCACGCAGAGAGCAGCGAGCTAAATCACACTCCTGGTGTTCCTGCCTGCAGAAGGTGTGTGCAGGGAAAGCCTCCTGCAGATGGAGATGTGGGCAGGGATGCTATCCTGAGGTTTGGGCAGGGATGCCATCCCAAGGTTTGGGTAGGGATGCTAGAATGCTATCCCAAGGTTTGGGTAGGGATGCTATCCCAAGGTTTGGGTAGGGATGCTAGAATGCTATCCTGAGGTTTGGGTAGGGATGCTATCCTGAGGTTTGGGCAGGGATGCTATCTGAGCTTTGGGTAGGGATGCCATCCTGAGGTTTGGGTAGGGATGCTAGAATGCTATCCTGAGGTTTGGGTAGGGATGCTATCCTGAGGTTTGGGCAGGGATGCTATCTGAGCTTTGGGTAGGGATGCCATCCTGAGGTTTGGGTAGGGATGCCATCCTGAGGTTTGGGTAGGGATGCTATCCCGAGGTTTGGGCAGGGATGCCATCCTGAGGTTTGGGCAGGGATGCTCTCCCAACATTTGGGTAGAGATGATTGCTGTGCTTTTGTCTCTCTGGCTGTCAAAGGCAGACACCAGTGTGGGTAACCCTGTAAATGGTACCATGAGAAAGGATGTTCCTGAAGGGGACAGCAGAAGTGGAGGTTCATCCCGTGTGCCTCACCTCCTTTTTAGTCTGGTGTGGATGTAGAAAAATCAGGTTTAATTAAACCGGATTAGCAAAAGTAAACCCTTTCTGCAATGACTATTTGGCAGAGGCCCACACAGAGAATCTGGGCTGATTATTATTTATCTTGTCCTGTCTTTGGGGAGGGTTTGCACTGCTGAGTCTCTGGCTTGTGGCAAGTTTTCTCAGTACCAGGAGTAGGTGGGGAAGACCCTACAGAGCCATGGACAGAAAGAGGTAGGGAAAGGCTATTGAAACCCCACTGTGCTCCAGCCTGATTCAGAATCCTGCTGCCAGTCACAGCCTTTCTGCTAAATTTCTGGTGCTGAAGCGAGAAATCTGTCCTAGAGCTTCATGAGAAGCTTTAATGGGAAATGCCCAAGAGCTGAGATGTGCAGACGTAAATGGCCAAAAAGCAGCAGTTCTGCAAAGATGCACCTCGTCAGCAAAGGCTGCTCCTTCTTGTCTCTGGTTTCTATTTCAGGCAGTGGATGCAGTAACGCTCCAGTGCGCATCCCCGGAGCCCACATGGTCCTACCCAGAACGTTTGTTTGACACAAATGCAGTGTTACTTGATAGTATTCACCCTGAAGGGCTACAAACCCTGGCATGAAAGGAGCAGTTTTAAGGCTCTGGGGTTGACTGGGCTTTTCAGTTCGTCCCCGACACACACAAAGCAGAGCACGTTCAGCCAGAGCCTTGTGCCTCCTGGCCAAGAGCATCATTTCAGGAGCCTGTCCCATGTCTCCTCGGGCTGTTCCATGCAGTGGGGCAGCCAGCAGCGAGTTGCTTTGGGACCCATCTCCCGTCCGTCCGTGGGGAGAAGCTGCAGTTCTTGAGGAGTTAACAGCTGGCCTCGCATCTAGGATCCAGGATGGGGAATCAGTCCATGCATGGGCTTATTAAGCTGGTTTTTCTGGCACCAGGCACTTCACCATGAGTCAGCCTCATTGAAACACTTGTAATGAAAACAGACAGGTAATTTAATCATGGAAAGTTCCTACAAAGAGATTCAATGTCTTCTAATGGGAACCTGCTGGGAGGAACTGGAAGGGAATCCAGGTTTCTCTTAGCTCTGGCATAGGCTGGGCGAAATACCTAACAGAAACTTGAGTGTGGTAGGTATGTTGGAGCTTCACGTCATATTAGGTCCTTGAACGGCTCATGCACTTATCGCTGCGGGTGCTACACTGCAACATATACGTGACACAATATGGTATTTTGCTAATCTCTTAAGATAAGGCCGAGCTTATGCCTGCAGCCTGTATTGTGGGGGAATTAGAGACACAAATCTGTGCAGTACCTTTGAAGGGCTGCAGCTCCCTGAGCGGAGCTGGGCTCTGCCTCCTCTTGCCGGGTGCTTGGCTGGCCCTGGATTGGCAGATTACGTCGTTAGGCACTTTCCAAGCTCCGTTTGTAAACGTCCATCAAAAGTCATTGAGAAAAGCACTGTCTCTCCTGATTCACACCCAAGTATGGGGGCCTGCGATCTGTCCTCATGGTCTCCTCTGTGTCTCAGGTGGTTGAAGACATCTCTGGTCCTGGACATCTCTGATTTCCATTGCACTGACATTTCTTCTCCCTGTACCCCCCAGCTCCCTGTTCTGCTCTGCTCCCACCCGTTCTGCATCGCTTTCCTCTTTGTCTTTCTCCTAAACCTTTCCCATGCCCTTCATCATGTCATGAGAGAAGAAAGCTAGGTAGAGTTAGGGGACATCAGGAAACACATCCACCAGCAGCTCAGCCCTGTGTCCCACCCCTTCCCTCTCTGGAGCCTGGGGTCAGGGATGAACCCAGATTTGCAGGGTTGGCACCACCCCACTCTTCTGGTGATGGGTCAGGAGTTGTTTGGCAGTGGAAGGGCACCCATAAGTTAGGCAGAGGAATTGTTTCTCTCTCCAAACGTCAACAAGAAGCTTCCTGCCGTGGAGATGATCCCTTTCTTCTTCCACATACACAGGAATCATCATTCTTCTCATCTGACATCATCATTTGTTGTCATGGAAACCAAAGCCTTAGGAAGAGATGTAGTGGAGCATCCTGCTGCCAGTGGGTGCGTCTCCTCCCTGTCATGCCCAGGCACTGTGCTGGGGACACAGAGCTGTGGGGTACCCAGGTGGCTGTAACCCACCCCACAGCTTGTAGGGCAGGAGAGCAGCAGGCTCTGCTCCTGTCCTGTGATCTCTGAGTAACACAGAGCCATCTCACCTTGCAGGCTCCGTGAGAGACCTGGGCTGCTCCTCCTGTGTGGGAGGGAGGCAGGAGGGTGCAGGCAGCAACAGCACCCTGTGCTGGGCTCTGGCTGTGTCCCAAGTCACCCATCCCAGGCACATCTCCAAGCACTTGTCCAGGCTGGAGGAACCATCATGCATGTGGTGCTGTCTTCAGCCCAGAGCCCAAATTCCCAGTTGGAATTGGCCTGCACGAGGCTTGACCAGTGGTATCTCTCTTTATTAGCCCTGTCTGACCTCATTACTAGAAAGAAACTCAATTTAACGAGCTGCTGGTGCCCCGAGGGAACTCTGAAAAACAGTTGTTTTTCACAAAGGCCGCTGATCCTTCATGTCCAGCGTTTCCATTCCCGTTTGGCCATTAATCAGGTGTTTGCATGGAAGCAGCTGCATGTCCCTGACAGCACAATGTCCCTGCTATTTATTCCTCAGGTGATTTTGCAGCCTTGTCCCCGTGTCCACAGCACGGGCTGGTGTGGGAGGTGGCAGTGGGACATGCCAGGTGGTGGCTCTGGAGTCACCATGGGTTGCTCGCGTTTGAAACCCCCAGTAAGCCATTGGTCTCATACCGGTCCCTAGCCTCTAGCTCTGTGTCATTGAGGCAATCCCAACTCACCCAGGTGTAACTAAAGCCTTTTTTTTTTGTGCTGCCCACGTAATCCTGCCGGAGGCTCCCTGTGTCTGGCGCTGGGTGTTAAACTGACCACTCAGATTCATGCCCGGCCTTCTTTTATATCACTGAAGACTCAGGAGGTAAGGAGAAAAGAGAGAAATCCACAAAATGAATGTGGTTTTGTACCCAACACATCTTTACAAGGCAGGAGGCATCGGGGCTCTTTCCAAGAAGAGGATTTATCTGGAGGAGGGTGCAGGGGGGAGCATCTCTCCTCTCTGAGTGTGAAGATATCCTTGTATTTCCAGCTGGGGTGGCACATTTTGCAGATAAATCTTAAGATGCTTAACAACCTGCTCCCTCTTACCTCCCGGGGATGCGAACCAGAATAAATTGATGTCCCTCTCTGCTGCTCTGTCCTGCCTCTTCTGAAGGCTTAGGACTTGTCCAAAGCCAGTTCTTCATGCCTCTTGCTCCGTTACTGCAGCCAGGCGGGGAGTAATCGAGCAGCAAAACGGGATGCGGCAAGACAGCTCAGCGTGAGGCTGCAGCAGATGGCATCTTTGTGATAAGAGGTTGTTTCCAGGGATGGGCAGTCCCTCACACATCCCTCTCCTCGCAGGGTGGGGGGCACGTGCTGCACGGACACCCCTCTCCCCGATGCCCAGCACCTCCCCGGCCCCCGGCTACGGCATCGCTGTCGCTGTGAGCCACGGGGCCGGTTCCACCGAGCCCTTGGCTCGCCTGACTGCACCCATCTCCCTGCCTGACGGTTGCCAGTGTTCCCAGCCATGTTGACACCGTGTTGTAATCAAATGGCTATTCAAATATGCAAATCCTGGTAGGAAAGACAATGTAAATTGTTTGTTTATCCTCCTCCCTTCCCCTTGCGCAGCCCCCAAGGCCATAAATTATTAACTTTTGGAGGAGATGGCGTATCCTCAACAGCAACCGCTGCTGGCAGGGATGGGGTTTGTCACATCTTGAGCAGGTTTTCCTGTAGGAGCAGGGGGTTGTCTTTTGGTGGGGTGGATGGTTACTGGGAGCTCCTCAAGTCGAGCCAGCCATATGGCTGTGCGTTCGCTCCCCCGGCTTACTCAGCAGCATGGGCCGGGCTGCCTTCACCTTGCTGGACCCTGCAGACCTGAAGGTAAGGGAATGGCAAATTTTTGGCCATGGCAAATGGAATCTCCAAGTTTTTAGGCAGTGGTGGTGTTGTAGGAGGCTCCCATGGCAGCAGGAGGTGATGGAGAGTGTCTGAGTCTTATTCTTCATGCGTCTGGAGGAAAAGAAATAAAAATCTCTGCTGTCACTTGGCTTTGTTGTGCTGCCTGTGGAGTCTTGTGGTCTTCTTTCAGGCTTCTTTTGGAAAGAATCTAAAAAAGTTTATGGTCTCCATTACTCTGGGAGGGTCAGTTGTAGCACACTGACAGATGGTCTGTTTGCTCCCTTTGTGATCACAAAACTTTCTCGTGGATCAGGGAAATCACACCAAGCTCGGCGGGAAAGGAGCCTTTGCTTTGAGTCCCGTGCATGTGTGTTTTTGCCAGCTCTTTGCTGTGTCTCCAGGTTGTGAGCTGAGATTTCAACTCTAGGTTCCTTTTCCTGCCTTGTCATCCTCCCCTCGCTCCCCACCCCCAAAATAAAACCAGGATTTGGCGTGCTACGAAGTCACCTGTAATCTGTTTGTGCTTCTTCCAGATCCGAGCAGATGGTCCTCCCCATGGTGGAATTCAGTACGAAATGGTGACAGTTTTCAAGGACGGCAGCCCAGTCCTTCGAGACATGGCTTTCTCCATCGATCAGAAGTATCTGTATGTGATGTCAGAGCGACAGGTAAGGCGTCTGCTTCCCTACATCCGTGGCTGTGGCTTCTTTCCACATGGAACGCGCTGTGGAACACACAGAGCTGAGGGGGTGATGGGTACGGGTGGAGGGAGCCCCAGCAGAAGCTCAGTTTTATCTGCCTCTGACCAGAGGCTGTTGTCAGTGCAGAGGGGAGAGGGCTGTTCCCGCTTACTCTTGTCAGCAGGCGCTGGAAACGTGCCTTTAGTTGTGTATTTGCTGGAGTATTTGAAGTTGGTTGTGAGCAAGTGCTGCTGGTGCACAGAGGGTTTGTGGGTATGGGTGTGAGCAACAGCAGTGCCACATCTATGCTGTGCCATCCACTGCCGTGCCCTCTGCTGCTGCCCTGGAGGTGGTGCCACCCCAGACCAGTCCTGCCTGCTGTGCCCTACATGGCATGCTGTGCTGCATGGAGCACTGGTCTGCTGGGTGATCCTTACCCCCGGCATAGGGACTGTCCCTTCTTGGCTCTGCCCAGTCAGGAACAACTAGTCTTTATGGTAATCCTTACCATAACTTTCCATCTTCAAAATGGAAGTAGTTAGGGGTTTTTATATATTAACCAGGTCATTCCAAGGAAAATTCACTGCCGTTTGTAGAGCTCACAGCATCAGGGTGGTGTGAACACAGGCACAGACCAGGGCAGATGGGTTAGAAGACCTCAGTCCTGGGCAGCTGAAGACTAGAGACAGCTTCTCCTTCCAGGGAGGTAATTTCTTTGGTGACAGTTTCATCACACAAACTTGTTTGTGCCTGGCAAACCCACGGGACAGGTCTCGAGCAAGAGCATTGTCTTGCCTGGCACCAGCATGAGCCATCATTTGGTGCCCCAGAGAGAGAGCCCGGCACTGGGGCACTGCTCCCAGCTGCTGCCAGTGTCTCTGGGACTCACCACCAGCTACTGTCCACCTTGCCCTTCCTCTGAGCAGGACACGCTGCTCTGATGAGAGGGACTTGACTGTAGAAAGCAAAACCAGAATGATTATGATGGGAATTTGTGGCTGAGGGTCTGCAGGAGTGTGTTGTTTTGGGGAGCTGGCACAAAGTTAACCTGGGACCTTCTGTTCTTTTCCCAGACAAGAAAACACACAAAGTCCCCACCATTAAGTGGGATTTCTGGGTTCACTGACTCTGAACATTTCATTGACCATTACTCACAACTGTGCAATTCAGATTAATAGAGCACGTGCCTTGTGGGAGGTGGAGGCAGGAGAAGGGATGAAGATGTCTGGATGCTATCTTGTTCTGTGTTGAGTTGGTCACTGACAGCTTTCCATGTCTGCTGGTCAATGAATACCTGTCCTCCCTCTCACCTGCTCCAAAGGAGATGCTACGGGAAGGTATTGGTGTGAGTTCTTGATGATCTCCTGATGGAGAGAGAGAGTGAGAAGGGTCTAAGAGCTGGCCTTGCCCAGAAAGATAACAGCTCCTCCAAAGCCAGCAAAACTGCTTGGCCAACCTGGAGCAAAACAGAAAAAAAAATAATAAAAAATTGGCAAGTAGTTTCTTTGGTTATAAAGTTATTTAAAGCCAAGGAATAAACACTTCAGAGAAGTGCAAAGTTTTCTTCTTGCTGACAGACTGAATTGAGTGAATCCCTGTGGTTAAAGAAGGCATTTAGATGCTTGTTAGAGCAACTCAGTGATAGAAACTGCCATGAACAGGCACAGATTTAGGATGCCCTTCCATCTCTGACTCGGATTAGCTGGGGATAATGAGGATCTGTGCAAACTCAGAAACCGAATGATTTTATTAAAAGTTAATGTTTCAGTCGTTCTCTCCGGGAGCCGTGTGCTCCTCGTGCTCTCACCAGGGAGGAGAGGATCCAGTGTGTATCTCAAATGGTTGAGGAACTGTTTTGCTTAGGAGGAAAGTCCAGTGGGAATGCCTCCAACACATCTTTTATGAGGCGAGAGTGTCTTCATATTCATCAAAGTGCTAATTTGCTTAATTGTGAAACAAAAAGATGTGAAGAGAATTAGCAAATAATAAAATATTCCTGGAACATTAATTCCATTTCCAGTTCTGGCAAAACACTCGCCCTGGGGGGGTTCCAGGAGCAGGGGAGGACACAGTCCCTCCTCCCTCACTGGATTCCTGGTGGGATTTGCCTTTTGCCCTTGTGGAGGTGCGTGCTTTGGGTCCACAACTCCTGGCATGCTGTTCCATATGGATTTTGTCAGCTCCTGTGACCCCACTGCCCTTATCCTGGTGATGTGATAGTTCAGCAAAGTGGAGGGGAGAATATATTTCTTTCTGAGCACTATATAAAGGAGCCTGAGGATTGAAAAAGGGTCAGTCCCAAGAGAAAGAGAAAGGTCCACCAGCTTCAGAGGGCTGGGGCTGTAAGTGGTGGGAAGTGCCCTCAGAATTATGGAGAATATACAGTAAAAATGTCTTGTGAAGTCTTGAGATCTGGAACAAAATAAGATTCTGCCACAGTAAAAGGGAGCAGCTGTTCTTAGTGTCGATCTGCAGCATGTTAACATACCAGGGGGAGGATTGTCCAGGGCCTGGGATTTTGAATGTCTGCTGAGAAAGAAACAGGATACATGCTTATGTCAAAACACATCTTTCAAAAAGTGTTGGTGGGGGTTTTTTTGGTCTTTTTTTTGGTTTGTTTTCTGTGGAATTCGGCTAAGAAACGTGTGCTCCCCAGCACCGATGGGTGGCAGGTCTTGAGCTCCCCTGGCTGTGCTGGAGGCACAGGGCAGCGATGAGACACGATGCTCTGTGTTGGGCTAATTGTGCTGAATAAACCCCGCTGTGTGGATGCTTCCAACAAAGAGGAGACATAACTTTGTGGTCTGAAGCCCGTCTTCCCTCTGTGCTCGCAGAAGCGAGGATTGGCTTTATGCTGAGATGCACTGGGGGAAGTGGTGGCTTCACCTTCAAACCTGGAGCTGGGGCTGCATCTCCATCCTTCCCCGCTCCCCTGGCTCCCGTCCCAGCCCTCTCTGTGCCTCACTCCAATTTATCCCCGCTCCCTTCCTTCCAGCTCTCCCTCAGCCTTTTGTGTTTCATTGCCAGCTTCTTCCAAAGCTGAATATTTGACATTTGATTTCACTCCCACAAAGCACAGAAGCAACAGTTGCACAGCCCAGTCTGGGGGAGAGGAGGATAAAGAAACTTTGCTTCCAACCACTTATTCCAAGTTCTTTCACCCCATGATTTAAGAGTCCTTATTAGGAGCTTTTGCAGGCTCTCTTCCTGCTGCACCTGGTCCCAAATAGCTCTTGTGGCAAAAGAGAAATGGTTCTGACCCTGCCTATTTAAAGCAGAAATTCATCTCTCTCTCAAGCAAACACCGTTTCTGCCCACACACTGGGCAAGGCTGGGACTGCATGATGTGCTGCTGGGATGGGGATGGGTTGCATTAGGGGAGCTGTGTGGAGTGCCAGGCTGGGAATGGTGGCATTTCCCCCCAAATCCCTGTGGGATGCTGGTTGGGAGAGGTGGTGTCAGTGCTGGGGGTCCAGCACCGCTGTGGTGAGAGGACTCATTCTGTGGCTCTTCCCAGGCTGTGCCCAGCCTGAGCTGCCCCTTGATTTCCATGGGAAAATTCAATTAATAGTTTCTATCAGGAAAAATAACCCCACACCCACAGAAGAAAATATTGATGTGGAATCAGTAACATTGCCTCTGTGCTGGGCTCCTTGGCTGCTTTGCTGAGATCATAGAATCATAGTATGATTCAGGTTGGAAGAGACCCTTGGGATCATGGAGTCCAACCATCAGCCCCACTCTACAAAGCTCTCCCCTACACCAGATCCCCCAACACCACATCTCATTGACTCTGAAACACAGTCAGGGATGGGGACTCCACCCCCTCCCTGGGCAGCCCAGTCCAGGCTCTGACCACTCTTGCTGGGAAGAATTCTTGCCTCATGGCCAGCCTAACCCTACCCTGCTGCCTCCTCTTCCCTACCCTACCCTTCCCTCTCCTTCTATCACCAATTCCCTGTGAGAAGAGACCAGCACCAAGCTCTCTACAATGTCCTTTCAAGCAGTTGTAGAGAGGGATGAGGTCTCTCCTCAGCCTCCTCTTCCTCCAGCTAAACATTCCCGGATGGTGGGATGTGGGGGGTGCACCCTAGATGATACAACCCCCCCCAGCCATCGAGCAGCCAGTGTAGGGTTAATGGTAGTGCATGGCAAACCCAGTGATGAGTGTCTTGGGGCCACCGAGATCCCCCAGTTTAAAAACCTTCTCATTTTAATGGTGGGTCTGTCACGGAGCACGTGCAGAAAAGCTGCTCTGGTTTCTTGCTTGACAGAAAGGAAAGACTGAAGGAAAAGAGCTGCTTGTCTTGAGTAAAGTGGCTTCATAATTTAGCCCTGAAGCATTAATAGTCTGTGTGTCAGGGAGACGGTAGGGTTTTTATTTTAGTGTATGAAGGCTCAGTGCATTTCAATTAAATAAACCCTGTAGGACGAGAGGGATTTGATGATTCCACGGCTGCGTAACCCCTTTACACTCCCTGTGTCTGCTCCCTCTGGGTTCAAACTCTCACTGTCCTGGTGTCAGAGGCAGCGGGGTCTGACTTTGCTCCCACATACACCTTGGGTGGGCGCCCTGCGAGCAGTGGTGGGCACGCTGCCGCACCGAGGTGATCTAAGCATTGGTGGAATCAGGGCCAGAGATTTTTGCAGCTCTTGAGAGAAGAACAATTTTTTTTTGTTATTTTTAATCTTGGAGGCTCAATCAACCGCGTGGCAGGCGCCAAGGGGCAGGCATCGCCGTCTCCAGAAGATTTCACCACCTCATCAAGGGCTATAAACACCCAATTTAAAGCAGCAGCCTGATGGAAATACTGGCAGGGTTTGTTGGATGGAATGGCCCTGCACTAGGGGAGAGAAACATGCCCCAGGGGTTCTGTTCCCTTCCCCACGGGCAGAGCTGTGAGCCCCGACTGCCGGAGGAGCGATGGGCACAGGGTACAGAGGAGCCAGACCCCGAGCAGACACCCCAGCTCTTCCCCTTGTCTCTTCCCCTCCCTGCAGACACACCACACTAAGATTTATTTTCCCTCCTTTATTTTCCACCACATTTGGGGTTTGCTTGGGTTTCTTTTTGTTTGTTGGTTGGTTGGTTGTATTTCTCCCCCCCAGCTATGTTAGTGCTAACCACGTAAAATAGTTTGATGAAATGCTGGGGTCATGCCATGCAGGTCCACTCCCTGATGGGTGAAGCAGCACCTTCCTAATGAGATACCTGGCCAGGAGGTCACAAAATTCATCTTCCATAAGCACCCTCCCAAATCCCTGCACATTTCATTGCCCCAGAAGCGCTGCCACTCTCAGCTCATCCGTAGTTCCTTCAGTGGTTAATTCTGCCACAGGGGGATGATTTCCTTCTGGTTTTATGGAACAGAGCAGCATCCTGCTCCCTGGCTGGGAACCTCACCGTTCCCCTGGTAGAAATAATAACTCATAATCACCCAGTGAAATGCAGATAACATCAATTAGCATGGCAGAGCTCAGAGGGCCGCGGACCTCTGTAGCCTGAGATGTACTCCAGGAATCCTCCGCTCCTCTGGTGGGTACCAAACGCTCCGTGGTCGGTGTCTGGGTGTGTGAAGCTGAGCCCTGTGTGATGCTGAAGCCCCTCCATGCCCGTTGCAGGGTAACTGTGCCTTTATAAGGGAAGGCAAGGAGGTTTTAGAGGGCACAGGCTGACTTTTTGTCATTTTTAAGCGAGTGCTCCTGCCCCTAAAGGACGTCTTGTGGCCGCTGTGACATTTTCATGGCCGGCTGCTGTAGTTCTGAGACCCCTTACGCAGAGGGCTGTGAGTGGAGATGAGCTCCCAGTGCTTGGTGGGAGGCAGCAAAGATTAATGCCAGCCCCTAAAGATTCCCCTCACGGCTCGGCAAGAAGGGCACGGTGCTGGGGGGGGACGGGTGGGCAGAGCCGCTGTAAGCGATGGCCCCGGTGCTGGGAGGGGGCTGTGCTGGCTGCCGGGGTGCAGTGGAGGATTTATCAAGGTGATCTGAGTGGAAAAGGTGGAAGGAGCTGTTTTACGTGCCTTGCAGCTGCTTTATCCCAGCCTCGTCTCTTAACAAGCGCAGAGCAGTGCCCTGGACATCACTGCGTGTGCATCAGCACTGGGGGCATTGACCAATATGACCAGTACTGAGCTGGCTATGAGCATCTGGCTCCGTGAAGGGAGCAGGCAGCACTGCCAGAGCTCCCTCAGAGCTGTTGCTTTCCCCCCTCACCCCAGCCCCCTCTTCCATACAAATCATTGTGGCTTTAGGTAAAGAAACTGCCTTTCAGTCTGTGAAATATTTGCTTTGCAAGATGCCCCTGTGGCAGGAGCTGCTGAGCTGCAGGAGTCCCTTTGGGATAACTGGTTGCACAGCTCCCTGTCCTGGAACCCTGAGATGTTGGGGTCCCCCAAGAAGCCCTCTGAAAACCACTTTGCTTTGGGCCTGAACTTGTTCTGGATGCTGATGGAGAGGGAGGCAGGCGAGGGCTGCCCAGATGATGTGAAAGAGGCTGCAATTGGAGCGAGGGCTGAGAAAAACAAGCAAGTCCACCCGTTCTGGAGTAGCGAGGCTGTAAATACTGATGGTGTCCTGAAAAGAACTGAGAAAACACAATAAAAAATGCAGGAGATGTGGATAAAAGGGTCTGGAGTCATCAAGAGTGAAAAAATGAACTGATTAAATTTTTAACCGCATTATCTGCTAGTTGAACAGCCAGTTAGCTGGACATAATCTTTGCAAAGTTTAAACCACTGGCACAGGGAAAAAGTCTCAGCCAAATCCCAGGGGAGTCCAAAATCCTGTCTCCCATGGAATCCTCCACCCAGCAAAGGAGTTGTGGGTGCAACAGGACCCCTTGGCCCCATGCATGAATTGCCAGGCATGGACTGGATGGGGTCCCCAGTGTCACCAGTATCACCAGCTTGGCTGAGACCTCTGACGTCTGCTCCAGCACCTTGGGGTGAGTAACCACACTGGGAACTTGTGTTCCCCACCTCCACCGCTGCCAGAAAGGAGTGAAACAACCATAGCTGGGATAAGATGGGAGTAGAGGTCGGGGAGAGCACCCCTTGGTCCTTGCTGCTGCCCTGGAGGAAGGACTGTGCCCCACGGGGAGGTTGACACCAGCCCTGTGGCTTCCTCTTCCACCACCGCTGCTCACACTGCAAATCTGAAATCTGTGAGTCAAGGCAGGTTTTTTTCCACTTTCCTCCCTGTAGTCAATTAGGAATAATTAAGAAATTCAGCTAAAAAACTTGTCTGAGATCATTAACAATTCTACCTGACAAGAAGGATGTGTTAATTAACATCAATTGACCATGGCAAAGCCTGGCCTGGCCAGGTGGGACAGCACGCTGGCTCCTTCTCCTGCCCTGCTGGCAGGCCATTTGTCACCGTGCGGAGCTCAGGCCACGCTGGGACCGATGTGTCCGTGTCCAGGTGGTTCCTGCATGTTCCTCCAGCCCCACAGCCTGCTGAGATCTGGGCACAAACACACCTTCCAGCACTCCTGGGTGCGGAGCTCAGGGCAGAAATCATTGGGGTAAGGAATACTGGACAATAAACTGTCCTGGAAGACGTGGAAAAAAAATGCCCCAGTGTAAAAATTGAACGTCAGGGACAGTGAGTTTGTTTTTTCTAAAGGAGGCATTTTTTAGACATTGCTCATATGGTTGTTTGTTTCCAGTGCCTGCTAGGTTTGCTTTCGGGGTTTGTTTGTTTTGCTTTTGTTTTTCCTTTGTTTTAAGTCTATTTTTTCCCCTGCCAGTCACAGCCACGGGGTTCCCATGTGTTTGCTCCGCCGTTTGCTTCCCTTTCCAATTCCTCCTCTGCCACAGACCTATTGTTTAAGTTTTAGGCAAGCAGCCCCAGTCCTGAAATATTTCCAGAATTTCCCTTACGTGCACATACACACAAACCCCCCAGATCAGCACAGCAGAGCATTGGGTGTTTGTGAGGGGACAGCTGACATTCTTGATAGCCATGGGAAGGTCTAGTGTCCCTCCAGATCTGATGCCACAGAATCACAGTATGCTGTGAGATTGGGAGGGACCTCTGGAGATCATCCAGTCCAACCCCCTGCCAGAGCAGGTCTACCCAGAACAGGTCCCACAGGAAGGTGTTTGGGTGGGTTTGGAATGTCTCCGGAGATGGAGACTCCACCACCTCTCTGGGCGGCCTCTGCCAGGGCTCTGCCACCCTCAGAGGGAAGAAGTTGTTGAGATGGAGCATCCTCATGTTGAGATGGAACTTCTTATGTCCCAGTTTGTGCCCTTTCCCTCTTGTCCTGTCCCTGGGCACCATGGAAAAAAGCCTGGCTCCATCCTTCTGGCACCCACCCTTTATATATCAATAGGCATTGAAACCATCCCCTATAGGCATTATTTATCGGCATTGCCACCATCCCTTCTCCATCTCGAGAGTGAGCTGAGGTGTCTGATGCATCTCTGTGGATGATGCTCATGGTTGAGGCTGAGCAGCGCAGGGAACACTGTGCCATCTGTGGGATTTGCATGTGTGGACAGACAGACAGACAGACACAGGTCTGTCCTTGACAGGAGCGATGAGAGAGGGAGAAAACTTCCTTCCCAGGAGAGAAAGTTACTTGAAGGAGAAGCCTGAAGTTTCCCACTCAGGGCTCGGCTATGAAACTTAAAAGCAAACCTCGGGCTCCTCTTTCTCTCTTCTAGAGCTTTTTAAACTTCTTCTTTGCTTTCTCCCCCCCTTCCTAAGCTGCTGTAATCGTTTGTCTTCTCGGGTAATGAGTTTGGCGGCTGTTCAGCCGGCGAGGAGGGGAATTGTTCACACCGGGCGCTAACAAAAAAGAAACATAACTCACAATATGGTGAGGGGAGCTCTGAAATTGCACAAATTATTCTATTTTATACTTTAATTAGTTTGAATTAGCAATGGGAATAGATGCATAAAATGATCCAGTGAAGGGTGAAATGGAAAAAGGGAGACGGTGTAGAGTATCACTTTATTATTATTATTATGGAGTTTGCAGGAAGTAAGCTCAGATGATGTGCAGGCACTTGCCCAGCTGAGTTTTTCTCCCGTGAGCTCCGACCTGAGGATTCTGCCAGGAAGGACGGCAAATTGTCTTATGGACACAGGTCTGTGAGTGCACCTTGGAGCTGTCAGAACAGGGAGGCACCTTCTCCAGTGGTCAGGGTGGGATGAGGAGCAGCTGAGAGCCCCCTCCCACAGCCGTCCCTCCAGGCTTGGCTCCTGGCCCTTCCTAGGACCTCAGTATAGGCATCAGATGGAACTCTGTGGCTCCAAAGGTACAGAAGGACTGAGGAGCGCTCAGATCCACCCTAAGTGTTAAACCTCTGGACATCATTTGCTGTTTGCTGTTTCTCCTCTCAAGGTTTTGATAAGCTCCACCAGATCAGATCGGCTGGGGTTTGGCTTTCCATATCTGTATTTTTTTGGTTTCATTTCAGATCAGTTGAGGGAGATACAGCTTTGAGCACAGATTCCTGCAGCAATTCTGAAATGAGCAGGGCTAAAAGATGCAGTACAAGTCCCAGCCCAAACCTCCGAATGCACTCAGCCAGCAGGACCCTTAGGCTGGTCCCACTGGCACAGCTTTAATGCAAACAAGTATTCAACTTAGAAACCAGATTCCCACCAATCTATTTGAAAAGTTCAGAAACATTCAGAAAAAAAGTTCCTGCAGATTCCAGATAGGTTGCAAATGAGGGAAGCACCCCAGGGGAACTGGCTTTAATGGTGTTTCAAGCTGGGACTAAATATAAAAGTTCAGGCTGGTTGGAAGCAGGAAAACCACCGTTTGTGGGGTTTGTTCTTGCTTTCCCTCCTCCTTCCCTGGCAAAAGGTTAAAACTTTGCTGGAGTGAAAATGCTGAGGTTTCTCTAGAGTGTGGCCAGATCATGGGTACAGAGGAAGGTGCAGAGGGTTTCCCTGGGAAGCCTGGGACATTTCTGGAGAGCAGGGAAGTTCAGCATCCCAAATGAAAATCCTGAGTACCAAACCCAGCACAGCTCCAGCCCTGGGGGTCCCTCCAGCCCGTCCCTGTGCCGTCCTCGGGAGCCACTTGATAACTCTGGCATTCCTGACTGATGCAAGTGAGGAAAAGGAGCTCCATTAATAATCGTCTATTTATTTTAGCAGCGCAGGAATGTGCCCAGCAGACTAAACACTGGCCTCCCCTCTGCGCCGGGGGCCGCGTCCAGCCCCAGCCCTGCCCAGGGCTCTGCCCCCCACGTTCCCTGCCAAGTTTGCTGGGGGCCAGAGCGAGAGGAGCACAGCATTCATCAGAGCTGGGGGAACAACAGTGGGGTCCTTAAGGTTTCTGCATGGGTGTAAAGGAAATCATTTTTCTTGTAGTCAAGCTTAGAAAGTTCTTGTTTTCCCTCTTTCTTTCTCCTCGGCGCTCCCCTGCCTGTTGGGTTATCACAGCTGCCTGATTTTCTCCGGCTTCTTTGGAGCAAACCCCACCAGCCAGTGAGCATTTTGCTATCTGCTAACAGATTTATCCTCCCCAAAGCCCTGGGAGATGGAGCAGGGATATTACGATTTAGAGGAGGAATTGAAGCATAGAGGTGCTACGTGACCTCCCCTAAGTCACACAGGAAATCTGTGGCAGAGATTGAACTGAAACCTCCCCAAATCCTTAGTCCCCTATACAAAGGGGACTTCTTTCCATCACTCCTCACTTCAGTGCTCCATAGTCACAGGGAGGGGGATGTGGGAAGAGAAGGCACCGTTTGCAATTTGCGGTGACAAATAGTTTACAAACTCTTCATCAGTGTGAACATCACCTTCGCAGCCACAGTTGCTTATATGGGATTTTGGAAATGTGCCTTAAAAAACCCACCAAAACTTCATAGACAGGTGAGGTCAGTGCACAAAATCACTTGGAAAGCCTTTAACTTCCATCAGTAAATCCCCAAGTGCTTGTCATGAATAGGGATGCTCTGAATAGCAGAGGTGGCGGTGCTGGGCAGGTGGGTCCTGGGGAGCCTGGGGACCCTCTTCCCGTCCTCGTGGAGCAGCTGGAGGTGGCCGTAGCCGGCGGCGTGTTTCCAGGCTTGTCTGAGCAATGGGTTGATCCGTCGTGGCAGCCCCTGAGTTTCAAATGAGATTTTGTGTGCATCGATGCTGCTGGGCTTCACCTGTGAATATTAATAGAGTCTAGGTTGTTCTTCTTCCCAGGCAGGGAGCTTTTTCCCTTTCCCCTCCAAACCTCCCAGAACTCTGGCAGGGCCAAACCCCTGGTTTTGATGGCAAAAACTGAAGCTTAAGTGGGATTTTGCCATTTCTGTCTTGAAGCGCTTGCCTTACGTAGTCTCTCCGTGGCCAAGCACGTACAGAGCAGAGTCACCCATTTCAGCTGCTCCTCATCCGTGGGACCAAAGCAGAGCTGAGTATTTTGTGCTTAAACCCCACCTGAGGAGGGGCTCGAGCAGTTGGTTACTGCTGTGTTTGCAGAAGGCTGGACTCTCTCTAATCCAGTCCTCCTACCGTGTCTGCTCAATGGTCCTTGTTAGAAATCGGTGGTATTGGGTTGTGGGGTTGGTTTTTTTCTCATTTAAGAGGTGGCAGGAAAAGGTTCAGCTTCAGATGCTCGTTATCCTTCCAGTCTGCTAGACTGCAGCCCAGAGGGCTGCTCAGTTCCAGAGGAGTTGGCACGGGCGTTTCGGAGCGTGCTGGAAGCTGGCATGGAAATCCGGCTTTACCCGGCCTTCAGATGGAGGAAAATATTCTTTCCTCCTGTATTGCTGAAGTCAGGGCAGTGATGGATGTCACAGTGGAGGAGGAGGAGGGTTTTAAGGCAGTAAAGGAAGTCCAAGATGCTCACATAACTCCAGGTTTGTTTGGTTATAGGGTATTTTAAGTGCTGAGCCCTACTCTGAAGTTGTGCCACCAAAAACAATGACACATTGCCTCCTCCCCTCCCTGGCTCCACTTCACAGTGTGTCTCTCCAGTTTCTCTTGCAACACATATTTATCTGCTCTGTGCCCTTATGGCTGTTTAATTAGTATTCATGTTTCCTTTCAAATCGAAATTGAGTTGAGTGCCGAGAGAGCTGGAGCGGGGTGCGTTGCGAGCGCATCACGTGGGCGGGATGGTGCCTGCTGCTCTCCCACATGTGGCGTTGAAAGACCTGGAGGAGACCTAATGAGGTTGTCACGGCATCAGAGATGCTTTTCAAATAATTGAATTAAAAGACCCATTTGGAATCTCAGACCAGCAGCGGAGAAATCGGAAGATGCGAGTAGCGCAGGGCCCCAGGAACAAGACTCAAGCACAAAGGGTCTCTTGGCAGCTGGGATGGATGAAGGTGTTGGTGGGCTGTCTGCTACCTCAGCCCATGGTCCCAATGACCCAGAAGACTGTCAGAGGCAGGGATGTGCCCTTTGCTGTGTTAGTGACACACTGCAGGATCCTGGTCAGCGCTGTGGACTCCAGAGCTTTGGGCATCAAAGCCCAAATGGCCAAAGTCAACTGACTCTAAGGCAGAATTTGGTGAAGGCTTGTGATTCCTGCCAGCTTCTTCTCTTGCTGCTTGTCCAGGCAAAGGCTGTTGAATGGAGTCAGCCCCTGGTAGACCCAGCTGGGTTGGGCACGTGCTACACGTGTAGCATCTCCCCTCTAATCTCCCATAATAAGGATATTTAGCACTACAGTTCGTGGATGATATTTGCATTGTCTCCTAACAAGCCACAGTTGTGGTAGGCTTTTTCCCATCCCTTTTAAGCAGTGACTCACAGGCAGGCAACTGTCACTGTCTTGGGTGCTATTAATATCTCCAGAAGAACATGATGATAAGTATTTTTTTTTCTTTTTTATTTGGGGAGGAGGAATCAGAGGGATGGAGGGATGGATGGGTGTTAAAAAATAACTCCTCCTGGTGTGGCTGGGCCTTTGTGTGAGCGAGCCGACAGTCCTGCCTACAAAGAGAATGTGCTTCAAATCCTTCCATCCAGAAAGAGCTGACCACACTAGAACAGCGTTATTGGAGAAACCGTGCCAGGAACAGCATTCCTGTGACTGCAGAGGGGAGGGTGCAGCCTCCAGTCGTTAGACAAAGACAGGCTGGATTTTCCCATTTTGGGTCTTTGCTTGCAGCGTGGGGTCCAGGCTGGTGGCCAGGACTCAGCTCCGTTCCTGTCATCTCCTGAGAGTGGGATGCTGGAGGAAGTACTGAAATTGTGGGAGAAGCATCCCTGCTGTAAGGCAGCAGTGGGTACCGGGGTTGGGGGGGAGTGAGGGGGGCTGGATTTAGGCTTTGGGTGGGTGTGGGGTGTAGGTTTAGTGTGGCTGAGGATGCTCCATTCCAGAAAAGCTGCATCTTGTCCAACAAAGGACCTTGGTCCATCAAAGTGCGTAAAGGGGAAGGTCAGCCCAGGGCTTTCCCTGCCCTTAGTGGGGCAGCAGTGGGGCTTGGGGACACAATTCCACCTGCCACCACCCCACACACAGAGCGAGCCCCCTGAAAACCTCCCCATCCACTCCTGTGATATCTGCAGGGATGGAGGACAGGAGTTCCATACGGGAGCAGTGCTGTCCCCCCTCCCCACCTCCCCCAAGCTGGGCTCCTGGCTGGTGGAAGGAGAGGTGAGAATGTCATTTAGATCCCAGCTGGCAATTTCCTATCCTTTCCTAATGGACTGAATGTGGTCCCCATAACTATAAATTTTCCTGGCTTGGGTCAGTCGAAATTGGAGACTTAATGCTATAGAAGGGCAGGTTTTATTTTATTTTTTTGTGCTCTGTGTAATCATGTTGATGGCAGCAGCGTAACAGTCTTGAATTATGGGTGACCAGAGAAAAAAGAAGGCATCTCCTTAGCTCCCTGTTGTTATTGTCTCTGGGTGCAGAGCAAAATGTGTAGGCTCCGGGCTAGATTGTGTAAATCTCGTTAGAAAGCCATTCCCAGCTAATGAAACCCTGGGAGAGAGGGATTTGGCTCCCCAGCCTTCAGCCTTATAGCAGAGGCTGGAATAAATCCATCCTCAGTTACGTGGAGGCTCTTCCCCCCTCTCCCCCAGTGCGAGCGTGTATTTATTGGCGGAGTCGAGATATCCTGGTCGTGGTTTGAGACCAGCCGCGGGTCAGCAGTTTGTTGCATCCTGCACCTGAATGATTTCGAGTGACAATTATCTTCTCCTCAAAATCATCATTAAAAAAAAAAATAATTTATACCTGTAGAATAAAGAAAAAAAACAACCAAAAACTAGCACGCAGAGATATCTCACCTGGACTTTAATCCTTCTATGGAAACGGCCACCAGACATGTAAATAATTATACCTCCCCTGCTGCGAGCCCGCTCCCCGGCTCTCTTGGCACTCTGGATTAATTCAAGGGGCCAGAGCTGTTAAGGAAAGCTGTTGAAACCAAGTATCTGAGAGAAATGTGTCTCGTCTTTCCCTGTTTGTGTAGGCTGAGAATGTGCCTGCCAGAGCCATAGCTCCCACTCGGGGTCATGTTTGTTTGGCTGCGACTCTGTTGCTCTAAGCGTGGCTTCACCAGCCCCTACTGCGTGAAATACGGTTGTCTTTGTCCTCCATCGCTTGTTTGCGATGGTCTTTGTCCTCCATCGCAAACACCAAACAGCCGTTACGGTGTTTGCTGAAGTTTGCCTCTGCTGCATTATTGCTCTTTATTAATCACAGAATCACAGAATATCAGGGATTGGAAAGGGACCTTGAAAGCTCCTCCAGTCCAATCCCCCTGCTGGAGCAGGAACACCTAGATCAGATCACAGAGGAACATGTCAGGGCGAGTTTTGAATGTCTCCAGAGAAGGAGACTCCACCACCTCCCTGGGCAGCACCTTCCAGTGTTCCCTCACCCTAAAGAAGTTGTTCCTCATATTTAAGTGGAACCTCCTCTGTTCCAGCTTGCACCCATTGCCCCTTGTTCTATCATTAGATGTCACTGAGAAGAGCTGAGAATTAATGCACTGATGTGTCATTCACCTGGGATCGCAGGCTGGCTGTCGGCTCAGGGATGTGTGCCCGGCGTGTTCCTCCTTGGGGGGCAATTTGTGTGTCCAACATCTTCCTTCCTGGCAGGTTTTCAGAGAGATTTGGAGACCCTGACATGCAAGACCACTGCCACCCACCTCCCTCATCCCTCCTGTTCCAGCCCATCCTCGTACCGTGCCTTCTCTTCCCCTCCCAGCGTTTCACTGCAGCCCCCAAAGCAGGGATGTTTATTGCTTTATTCTCTGGTTTTTTCGTGTTCCATCTGTTTTCTCTCACCCACCATGCCCAGTGCATACAGACCTGGGGTAGCTTTTCTCTCAGCTGCGTCTAACTGGTCTAGGCTTTGCTCGCTGTTGTGTCCTCCAAGTGTCTGGCAGCTTTTGCTGCTGAAAGCAAGGCTTTGGCCAAGCCTGTGGGGCTGGGGAGTGCTGAGAGCAAGGCTTTGGCCAAGCCTGTGGGGCTGGGGATGCCGAGAGTCAGGCTTTGGCCAAGCCTGTGGGGCTGGGGATGCCGAGAGCCAGGCTTTGGCCAAGCCTATGGGGCTNGCAGCTTTTGCTGCTGAAAGCAAGGCTTTGGCCAAGCCTGTGGGGCTGGGGAGTGCTGAGAGCAAGGCTTTGGCCAAGCCTGTGGGGCTGGGGATGCCGAGAGTCAGGCTTTGGCCAAGCCTGTGGGGCTGGGGATGCCGAGAGCCAGGCTTTGGCCAAGCCTATGGGGCTCGGGGGACAGTGTCTAGAGATGGGACATCCCTGCGCCGACCATGGCGCCTCAGGCAGCACAGAGGGAATTGCTGTCAGAGCTCTGTGCTGTGCCCAGGGTCACTGGGATGGAGTGTTTCAGGCCATCAGCATTTGGTAAACGCATGCTGGCTTTAATGAAACAAACTTTCTGTGTTTGAAAACAACCTGGGAAACGTGCTGGGGTGACAGAAGGTGTTGGCGGAAGGAAAATCAGCTGCACCCACCTGTAATGGATATGGGAAAACACACAGCCAGCCCTCGGTAGGGACTACAGGCAACAGTTGGGATGACAATCTAGGAGCAGGGAAGCATCCCAGCCCTCTTGGGAGACCACAGGCCGCTGGAAATGTTTGCATTGTTTTGCATTTGCTTTATCTCCTGCCCGTCCCAGAGAGCAGAGGGTGTCCCCTGCATATCATGAAGTCTCTGAAGGTTCGACTGCTTTTTCTCCAACTAATCTTTCTTCGATACTTCACAGCCTCACCTTCTGCAATTGGATGTGTTTGATTTAGAAAAGTAACATTTGGGTTTCCAGTTATTCTTCAGTCAGACTTTGAGGGCCCGGCATCTCTGTCATGTCGATAGGAACGAGCGGTGGCAGCGTCAGAGCAGCCAACAGCAAATTATTTCCACCCCCGATTGCTGGGCTTGGGAGTAAAACAGGCAGGGCCAAATTTCCTCGTGGCATAAAGGTACTGGAAGGAATTCAAGTATTACACCAGCAGCAAATTCATCCCACGACCTCCAAGGGTGGGAAGGTGAGAGCTGCCTGTGGTCATCAGAGGAGCATCCTCCCTGCCAGGTGACGTGGCTCATCTGGGGACACGCTGAGCCCCCGCAGGCGCTGTTTGCTGGACGTGGGTGGGCAGCACCAGCCCATCTCTGTCCTGTGTCGGTGGGTTTCCCCAAGAACCATGGAATCTTTGGATCCTTAGGGAAGGGGAGAGACTCGGTGACAGTGGAAAAGCCTTCAAAGAATGGAGGCTGCAGCTATGCCGACTATATCTGTCTCGGTGTTTGTTATGGAGTTTAAGGTCCTTGGCGACACCTTCTGTCACAGGAGGAAAAGATGAGTGCTCTACAACAGTAAATGCCTTATGATAATGACAATTTTTCTGGTAACTTGTTGCAAAACTCCCAAATGAGGGTGTGCAGGGGCCGGGGGGGAACCTGCCGTGGTGGCATGTGCGCGGCTCGTGGTGGGACCAAGCATGATGCCCTTCGCTTGGGGTGAGCAAACGGTGTGTTTTGATGGCTCTTTGTTTTCCTCCCTTTTGATACGGCCCTTAAGCTTTGCCCTGTTGTCTCTGGAGATGTTATTTTTGGTGCTGGCCCCCCCTTGCTGCTGTGCCTGTGTGCGATAACGGGGCCGGCGTGCTACAGCCGCCATGGGTCGGCGGTTTTCTTCTTTGGGGGAAAAGGCTTAAAGCTCATTTTCTTTCAGAATTAGAGAGTTTGGGATATACTTAGGAGGGTTCATTTCTCACACTGGTGGTCAGGTTCTTAAATTATACTTTTGACAGCCATATGTAATGATATACAAATGGGAAAGTGATGGAGTAGCAGAAAATTGACTGGCAAGGACAGCGTAATGTAGTTAGAGAGCAATACTTACTGAAAAGCCATGGAGACTATGGCAGCCTTCCTGGAGCAAACGAGCAGCAGGACCACGGTCAGGCTGTGAAAACAATAATGATACAACTCTGTGACCTTTAAAGCTACACAGGGCATTCAATAGCTTTGGATTTTCACAAACTCCGTAAAATTACCCAAACTGGTCCTGCCCGTGACTTCCCTCCTTGGTTTCTGCAGTATTTAACCAAATTGAAGAACCCTGGAATGGTTCACAAAGTGGGGGAGCAAAGGGCTGCTCGCATGCCTGCATTGCAGCCTTGCAGCATCCTTCATGGAGAAGAGCTGAGCAGGGTCTGGGGTGGTTGTACTGAAACCCCCCCCTCCCCGAGACTACCCCAAAGTCCACTGTCCCCTTGGAAAGGCACCATCCCATGGGACGTGGGCGGAAAAAGGACCAGCCCCACAGTCCTCCTGCTCCCCCAGCCTGGGATGGGCGATGCTTTCCCAGGAAAGGAGGCAGAAGTAGGTGGGCATCGCTGGAGCAGGAGGGGCTGGGGGCCATCGTCTTCTGCTCAGCCCATTCTCTGGGCAAAGCTGCTGCCGAATAATAATGTCAGTCAGACACAAGGTGCGGGGCAGAGCCGAGGTTGGGCTATTTAAATGATGCTTGCATGTGCCAAGAAAACAAACAGAAAGGGCCAGTCAAAGCTTTTCAGTGTCACTGACACCCTTGGACGTGCCAGGGCTGGGAACAAAGCCGGCATTGTGGCGGAGCACAGCCTGCGGGTCTGTTCGGAGCGGGCAGATGCGGGGTTGCCCACCCTGCTGTGCCGCGGCCAGTTGGCCACGTGGGGGTCCCTTTCAAGGTGGGTGGCGAGACACGTCCTCTCACGCAGCCCCCGGGGCTTTCTCCTGGGCGAGGAGGGTAAACAAAATGTGGCCTCCGTGTCCCCGTGCGTGCCAGGGGTGGCAAGTGGCCAGGCACTTGAGGGGGGGGACGCTGTAAGGGCAGGGATGGGGAGAAGCCGTGTGGCAGAGGGAGCTCCAGCTCTGCCTCTGTGGGAGAAGGGTGGCATTGTGACATTGGCCATTGAGACATTGGCCATCGTGCCACTGGCCCCAACACAGGGTGCCCCTTGCATTTACAACTTGCATTTTCAGGGCAAGTTGCCACAAATCTTGTCTGTGTGCCCTTAGAAAGCTCCACGCAGAGACCTTCAGCCGCAGTTCCTCGAGGCAGCCCCACGTGGGGCTAGTGCCAATGGCTGCAGCCCTCGTGCTGTGCCCCATCATGCTGCCCCTCCTCTATAAACTGGGGATAACGTTTCATCCTCATTCTGGGAGCAGCTGGAGCCTGTTATTTCGTGTGTACACGTGTTGCCCGTTCCCGTGGGGCTGCAGCTTCTCCTAAAGCTCCGGGACACGCCAGAAACGCAGGGAATGCACTGCCCTTGGCGGGCACCAGGTG
Organism: Jacana jacana; assembly: GCA_013400555.1. Classification (NCBI taxonomy): domain Eukaryota; kingdom Metazoa; phylum Chordata; class Aves; order Charadriiformes; family Jacanidae; genus Jacana; species Jacana jacana. The sequence goes on from VZTM01038911.1 coordinate 109,697, forward strand.
TCGGGGACCGTCAGGTGCAAGCCCCCTGGTCCCTTGGGGTTGGGCTGATTTGCTCCATCGTGGCCAAATACGTGGGGCAAAGGAGCCAGGCAAGGGTTAAACAGGGGGCCCGGGTGGCCAGAGGGAAATAAGCAGCACAGGGAGGGAGCTGAGGTGGGGGTCCCTCGCTGGGCTCCAGCTGCCTCCCATACACACGCTGCTCATTTTTCATACTGAACACAGCTGCCGCCAGCATCTCTCTCCTACCCCTGTTCCTGCCAGTTTTATGAGGAAAAGAATAAAGAGGGGAAACAGATAACTGCAGAGGTTCATTTGCCAATTGTCAGGCTGCCGGTGCATCAGAAATAGAGTCATCGGTCTGCTTCCTCCACCGCGCCGGGGCTGCGCAGGCATCTTTTCATTAGCAGCATTATTTATTCATGCCCCCCCCCAAGCTGCTCCTTTTTTGGGTTTGCGATGGGTTTTTTTTTGTGAAAAAGGGACCTGCTGATGCTCCTGTGTTTTTTTCCAGGGAGGTTTTGGTTTTGATGGGCTCATTCCTTGCATGGGTGGGAGGTGGGAGGAGGGAGATGGGAGAAGGGAGATTCTGCCTTTCCCCGGGGGCTCAACCCCTACCCAGGGACGAAGCCCTTGCCTCGGCAAGGCAATCGATGGCAGCAGCAAGGACAGGCTAGGGCGGTGGGCTCTGCCTGAGGCTGCTGGCTGCCCCTCTTCCTTTAGCTTGGTAATTAGAAGCTCTCTGAGAGAGGGAAGGGAGGTCACGCATGGAGTGGGTCTATTAACCCTGTGCCTTGCCAGCTACCCTGCAGAGAAATGCCCTTGGAGCAGCTGCTCCAGCGCCGGCTTCCAGCGGGAAGGCAGCTGGGGCGAGGAGGGGGGAAGATCTCCTTCCACCTCCGCTGCCCCACACACAGGTGAGGATTTGCCTCCCCTGTGGGGTTGGATTTGCAGCTGAAAAGCAGAATATCAGGGACCAAATTCTGCCCAGAAATGTCAGTAGGTTCATCTCTCTCATACGGTGGCTGGAGCTGTGGCGGTGGTGCCCCCTGTCCTGCCAGCAGCAGGTTCTACACCTGCCAGTCCTTCCCCTGGTGCAGCCTCGCAGATTAGTGGGTGTTCAAAGTTGGCCCTTAATGAACTGATCTTCATTACGGTCTCTTCAATGCCATCACCTCCTTTCAGCTTCCAGGGATGAGGAGGTGCACAGTTTGATAGCTGGGAGGACCTTCCCCCTCATTTCCAGCCTCGCTGGAAACTGAAGACTGGTGATTTTTGTGCAAGGGGGTTTATTTTGTGGTTGCAGAAGCCGTTTGGCCCCATGGCTTTTCCTAGAGTGGATCTGTAAGTAGACTCAGCAGAGTCTGCAGGGTCCCCTTGCAGTCTGTTGGGTCTATTGCTGTACCGATGCCGGTGATATTTATGGAAATATATGCAGAAGTTCCTCAGGCTCTGATGGAGCAGAAAGAGTTTCATGGCATTGTTTGCCCAAAATGCCACCGTTTTGAGTGCCGAATCCAGACAGTGAGAAGCTGATGTCAAAGTAACTGTTTCCAGCAGGAGCTGATTTGGCTTCTAGGGACAAGTGACTTAGCATTGCAGCACTGGGAGCCTTAATGCAGTAATTCTGAGGTTTCTGTATAAGCTCTGAGCTTCTGTTACCTCAGCCTTTCGTCAAAGCAGTGCCATAGCCCCAGAGCTGCTCTTTGATTCTGCTTCTCCCGTGCAGCAAAACAGCCGCCCAAGGAGAAGCAGGTAAAGATGAAAGCTCAACTCTTTGCCCAACTTTCTCTGGCTACAAAACCAAAATAAAAATAGGCAAAAAAAAGCATTCCAGCTTTTATTTCACATAATGGGAGGCCCTGGGTTAGTTTTTCCAGTTTCCCAGGGGCACTTCCAAGCCGCAGGCAGCGGTGTTTGCTCTGCGGTGTGTGCGAAGGAGGGGGGAAAGTGGGTGTTCAAAGCGCTGACTTGGTGGTGGCACTGAAAATAAAGTCGTGTCCCAAAGGGTGGGAAGGTTGGGGGGAAGGTTTCATGGGTAAAAACCACCGTGTTGTGACTTGTGACCCACCGAAACCCCTAATTGTGTGTTTAAAGCAAACCCCAGGTTAGTGCTGCCTCTTTTGCCATCGCCTTGGCAAGTTGCCCTTGGCTTCCAGGGCTCCTCTCGCTCATTTTGTGGTTAGCTGGTCAGGAGTCACCCTAGTAGTTAGGAAAGGAATGTTAAAGGCCTGTTGTGTAAACCAACCGCTGTCTGAACAGACTTTGTTTTCAGTGTAAATCTGCTGCAGGGAATGATTTAACCTTCATTTATTCTTTCTTTTTTTTTTTATTATTTCATTAAATAAGATTTATACAGGTATAGTGTTGGAAAGGTCAGCCATCCCCCGAGCTGTGGGAAGAGCTCTGCACATTCCTCCCCTCTTCACTTTCCTCCTTTATGGCTCGTTTCAGGGTGGGAAAGCACAAAGATGGGGTGGTGTTGCCTTCCTGGCAATTAATTTATATCTGCCTGGTACACACACACACACACACCCCTTAGCCCTCCTGCCCCCCATTCCCACACTTCATGAATCCTCCAAGCTCAGCAGTATTTCAGCTGGAGTCACTGCTGTGGAGCCTTTGCCCAAGGGACTGCATCCCAGCAAGGGGGGAGCAGGGGGGCTTTTCCCACCCCTCTGGCTAAGAAAACACTGGATGACGTATCTGATGACTGTGGTGAGGACCTGGGGCTTGGGCTGAGGCTCTGTGCTTCGCTGTCCTGCTGGCAATTGGCTCTGCACGCTCTGCAACCTGCTCCTCTTGTATCTCTGAGGTGTTTTCTGTGTCTCTTGGCTACTGATACGGTGTGAGGCTGAATCAGTTTGGGGTTGGCTTTCATTTGGGTGTTTTTTGCAAAGGTATTTAGGATCCTGTAGCAGCAAAGCATCAGTGATTTGACACGCCAGCATAGATGTGCTTGCAGTTGGGCTCTGTTTATCCTCTCAGCTGGACTGGCCACCCAGCTCCGAGTGCAGCATCAACCCAGAGGCCTCCCTGGTCACACAGAGGGACCTGCTGCTTCATCCAGGCATGCAGGTTCACGAGCCGAGGCGGCAGAGCTGGAAAGGATGTTTTGCAGCTTTCCTAGCAGCAACCTGTTCTCTAGGGTTTTCTTGAACCCAGAGAACAGATGGTCGGGCTGGAGGCTGGGATGCAAGGATGAGGGACTCTTGTTGATATTACCTTTACCAGAGTGCCTTTCATCATTAGCATGTAAATGCCACCAAGCACCCAGGAATTATCCATCTATGATCTCTTCATTAGAAGAGGCCTCTGATCAGGTTAATCTTGCCTTCCCCATGTGGGAAGGAGGACGCTGAGCAGCTGTATCCACCGCCAAGTGAAGGTAGAGTGAATTTCTGAGAAGGAAGGATGCTGTGAGCATCAGGTTTGAAGTCAATCGGCAGTGATTGCTTTGGCTCCTGCACAGAAGTGCAAGGGCTGAAATAGCAGCGTTGATGGTGGTAATTGAGACTAATAGGACTGGTTTTCTGCAGCAGGTGCCTTGGAAGACTCTGTGGGGCAGATGCCGGTGCTCCCCAGCCTCCTGCAGAGAGGAGGGGACCGAGGAAGCCCCCAGCTGGCTGCAGGTTTTCAGCCTCTCAATGGTCTGCTCTCCCTCCTGGGAAGCAGAAGCCGAAGCGAGCGTGGGGGAGGGCAGAGGATATGTGTTTTAACAGTAAATATGGCCTTGTTATTTATCAATGCAGAGTAATTGAAGTAATTTCATGTCATTTTTAAATGCAGCGCCTAGGGATCTAATCTATCTGTCTAATATTAATGGGTAATATTTGGTTGCCTCATTCATTCATTACTGTTTTCATTAAAACTCTAATCCCATTTAGGAGTCTGTTTGTCATTTTAAACTCCTCTGTTTTATCTTAGCCTGCCACAATCCTTTTTAACAACTTAACTGAATTCATGAGTTCTAGGCTAGCAGCTTGGGGGAAGGGGCCTCTGCTGTCTGGCATGTGGTTTTTATGGGGAGAGAGGAAAAACAGACGGCTGAAGGCAATTGCAAGCAGCAGGCACTGAGCTTTCCTGTGATACACACCATGGAGATTTAGGTCTTTCATAACAGATCTGGATGTCTGTGTTTCAGAGCATAGAGCTTCCTTCCCTGACATGGGGAGTGCATTGACACCTCCTTTGAAAGCCTCCATCATTTCCAAACCAGTATAATAGGGAGCTGCTGGGAGCAGGGCCGTTGTCTGTAAGTGCTCGAGGTGGTTCCAGACAGATGTTATCCTTCCCTCCACTTCCCACTGGAGGTGTCTTTACTTCCAGTTGTTGCCACATCGTGGTGCAGGGATGGATGGACACTGCAATGTTACCTCCAGCACATCTCTGAGCAGCCTTTGGTGGCGAGGAGGAGGAGGATTCTCCATCGGTGTGGTGGTACCCACCAGCGCCGTGTTGTTCTGCTGCTGCTGCCCGGGGACAAGCACCCTGCAGGACATGGGGCTGGAGGGACAGCAGGAGGGGAGGTTTGTCCTGCTGATGGTGCAGATATTCCCAGCTGGGCACCTCCTGACAGCACCAGCCCCAGTCCTGCAGCCAGCATGGCTCTTTGCTGTCCGAGCTTGCACGGTCTAGGGAGAGAGTTGAGACAAATCTGGCCTTTTTCTGCCTAAAACTCTGCAGAGCAGCTCACAGAAGACATAAAGGGATTTCTGTGGAGTGAACTGAGATCCTGTCTGCAAGGAGGAAACACCAGGGCCCAAGTTGCCCCTGCCTGCACCATCCAGCACAATCACTGCTAGCAAAGATAAACACCCAGTCAGAGCGGTGACTGGGGCATTTTCTGTCCCAGAGCATCTTCTTCCCACCTCCTGATGCTGAGGGCTCTGTCCCCGGTACCAGCTCTCCTCCTGGCCAGGTCTCCTCCTCCTCAGGCTGTAAAGCATCTGGAACATCTTGGTGGGATCCCCGTGGCGATGCCAGGCATCACCTGTGGTGCTGAGCCAGAGCTGGGCATCCCCTGCACCGTGAGGCGTCCAAGTCTAATTAGAATCCCAGGGAATCGAAGCATTGTGCTCTTAATGACTCTCTGGCAATGCTCTGACTAAAACAGTAATTTTAATAAGCACAGCCCAATTGTAAGTGTTCGTTGAACACCTAATTACATTGGTTATAACTCCAAAATTATTCAGAATTCTAATTTTTGCCACTTCCTCGCAAAAGAGAGCGGGGAAAGAAGAGCACACTTTCTAATTATTCACCTTAATTAATTTTCTGAGCTTCTGTTAAAAGTTTGCAATGACTGGAGGGAGTGTGCCGAGAGTGGCGTGGCAGGAAGGCAGAGCGCTGAACGCAGGGGCCGTGAACTGATGGGAGATGAAAGTTTGCTGTGTTGGATTGATCCCCACCTGAGCCCAGAAATTTTGGAAAGCTGCTCCCCTTTTATCCTGATTAATTAGTTCCCCCGAGGCCTTGGACTAATCAGCGCTGCAAAGGCTCATTGGCTGGGTGGTGGTGGCAGGGTGGCCTCAGCGAGCAGCGTGACGGTCCTCAGAAGATGGTGCCAGCGCTTCAAGAAGCCACTTCTGATGGCAGCAGTGGTGTCCCCTGGCAGGGACGCTCCAATGTGCCACATGGCCACTCCAGGCACATCAATCCCTTGTCCTGAAATCCAATGCAAGCCCTGAGGGACCTCCACAGGGAGGTGTCACCCCGGATGCTGGGGCCACCAGTGCACAGAGAGGCTGCAGAGGGGATGTCCCACGCAGATGGAGCTGCTGTGCAGCTTGTCTGGAAAGAGCCTGATTGCCAGTTTGAACTCATTTGAACACCTCTTTTTTTTTTTTGCCATCAAGAACAAAACTGCAGCTCCCCTGAGGCGTGGTGGTTTGCCAGGGGAGGAAACGCGTGGAGGTATCGCGGTGTGACCTCGGTCTTGTGGTGGGGACCTTTAGCATCTCGTTCCCTGTTATTGGCATGTCTACATATTTATCACACAATCCCTTTATCTGGTCAAGGAGAGGGTCTGGGGGAAAACAGAGCAGTTTAGAGTCCCCATTGAGAGAGATGCTCTGCTGGGGATGCCGTGCTCCCCGGGCACTGGGGTCCCCAGCCAGCCCCCTGCATGAGAGCGGGGCAGGAGTGACTGTGCGGCTGCACCTCTGTGGGCAGCTTCGACCCCAGTATTCAATCAATAATTTTCCCTGTATTTGCTGATGCCAGAAGCCTGTGTAAATACATCAGCCAGTGGTTTTATTCCTGTGCAGGAGCTGCCCAGTTGAACAGACCCAGCGTTCGGTGAACGGTTGCGGGTGGCCCATGTTCGAGGTGGAAACCCATTCCTGCTCCTCTGGGTTTAACATGAGACTGTGCTGCTCCTCGGAGTGGGGATGGCATCTCTGCCTGGCACTTTGCTATTCCAACAGATCTCGCTCAGATGTTTCATCCTGATGCCACAATTAACTGGAGTCCTGGTAAACCACAGGAAAGCGTTTGTCTGCAGGAGCCTGTGTGCCAGAACATGAGTCTGCTCCAAGCCTGAGTCCTGCCGGCTGCTGCTGGGTTGGATGGAGGAAACTCTGGCTTGAGGATGATTTTGCAGCTTGATTAAGCTTTACTCTGGGGCAATTGCTGTGTTTTTTCATTGCCTCACTTCCCAGACAAGGTTGCCCTTGCTTTCCTCCCTTCCCTGAGGAGCCTTGGTGCTGTACGGAGGGAGCCCAGGAGACGGGGCTGGTTGGAGAAGGTTTGGTTCCTCACTAGGAAAGCTCTCTGGTCTCCTCTGCTCCAGCACAGCTTGGCCTCGTAAGATGCTAATGAGGTTCTTATAGCAGTAAAGCCAAACTCATTGAAAAGGTTGCTTGGATCAGAGTTTAAGGGACTTTCTCTGTATGCATCTGCAGCGCTGTAATTAAATAATCCCTTTGTAGCCATGGAAACATTGTCTCTGTGTCCTCTCCCACTCGCTGCTTTTCTGCCAAAAGTTACAGGCGTTGATTTGGTTCTGACAGCCCTTCGGTAGCTCTGATAATCCTTCCTCTGCTGAGCAGTGTGGGAGAGGAGCTTCTAGTAGCTGCTGTACCTGTCAGGAGAACTCCCCCTCATCCGCTCCTTGCCCGGGTGCGTTCCTTCATCTGCTGCAGGGACCAACGACCGGAGCAGGTACCTCCTGCCTTGAGGGACCGGCAGCGCTTTGGGGATGCTGCTCAACTGCTTTTCAGTTGAAACACCCTCCCTTTGCCTTCTTCCCCGTGTCCTGGGTGCTGCCCCCCCCACACACACTGCATCCCACTTGCTGCCAGCATCAGCCTTGGCGTTGCAGGATCTCCACTGGCTCTGCTCCAGTCAGTAAGTCATTTCCAGGTGGGAATTTTCATACGGAGTGGGGCAGATGGGACCCACAGCTCTTGCTCCCCTGAGCAACAAGTGCTCTGTGGCCCTGCATGCTGTTTTTTCCCTTGGCAGAGATGATGGCACAGGAGGCCTCCACATTCCAATGGTTCTACGTGAAGGCACAGGGAGGAGACACGGTGGGAAGAAGTCTCTGTCAAGCTTTTTACAAGCCTCTGAGAAAGTTTGACCAGATTTTCCCCAGACACGTTAACGTCTGGGACTGATGAGTCCTTGTTCCTTCCCACACTTCTTCATGTCTCCTGCAGCAGCACCAAGTGGTGTTTTTTTCATGAATGAAGGGAAGAATAAAATCTCATTGGAAAGTTCATCAACTTTGGGCTCCTGCTCACTGAGTGATAGATAGCTTTAATTACATTGAACTAGTTGGCATCTCTACTCCACTCCCCAAAGTCATTAAAAATAGATTTTCTGTTTGAACTGCAGCACCCCACGGGGTCGGCAGGCAGCGTGCCGTGGCGGTGGGACGCCCGGGGGGCTCTCTGGCCAGCGAGGTCAGAGCCCAGGGCTGGCAGGAGGCATCAGCTATGGAAAATTTGCTTTGTTTGCTTATTTTATGTATTTATTTATTTGGAACCGGTTTCTCGCGCTTATTTTATTTCCTCTGGGGGCTGGCAGGGTTTGAGCTCATGTGTTTTGGAGAGTCTGTATTGATTTTATTATTCTTTTTCCCTTTTTTTGCTGATGTTATGGGTCAGGCAGTTGAGGAAAGCAGTAATGAGACTTTATTGTTTAATTATTGAGAAGCAGGTTTAGAAGTAGGGTAAGGAAAAACTCAGTGGCAGAGTTTTGGCATGGGCAGAAGGAAGAGGAGGAGGAGGAGGAGGAGGGCTCTGCCCTCGGGAATAAGGAGATTCCCCCAGGAGTGTTGGTTTCTTGGCTGTTGTCCTTCATGCAGATGTTCCTCAGCTCTGCTGAATTGCTTTGTCGCTTTGCATTGGCTGTGACCACACTGATGCGGAGCCTCCCTCACCTTTTCTTGTCCCCGAGATGACCCCAAAATCACAGTGGGGTGGCTCCACAGGGGAGCAGCGGGGAGGGGCAGGGTTTGGAGAATTCCTGTATGGCTTTGGGATCTCTGGCCTCCTCTTTCTGGTAACTGGAGTATAAATCTCAAGGCATCCCAAGTTGGAATGAGCTTTTGAAAGCTCAGACTTCCCTGTGAGGTCTGCCAGCGCTCCAGGATGGTGCTGAACCTGGAGTTCTGCTTTCCAGGATAGGGCTGAGCCCAGAGCTCAGTTCTTCGGGGACTGTAGGAGATCCTGCTCCTGCTCCTGCTCTTGCTCTGTCAACAAGTTCATCAGCTGAGGTAACAGCTTTCTCAGGGCTTAGTCTGGGGTGGGGAATCCACTCCTGACGTGGTGATAGACCTTCTCAGCTGTTTGCTCCAAGAGCGTTCCTCTGACCTATCTTCCCTAATGCAAACAAAGAGAAGTATTTGCATTTAAAAACTAAATACTGAAAACTAAAGCCCTTGCCAAATAAACCATTCTGCTGCACACAGAGCTGCCCCAGGGAGGGGTGGCGAGGATGGGAGAGCAAATAGACCGAACTGTGACAGATGGCAGTCACGTTGGTCATGCATTGCTGTGAGGTACTGGTGCCTGCTGGGGTGGGGATGCTGGAATGAGGATGCCAGGATGGGGATGTGGGGATGTGGATGCTGGAATGGGGATCTGGGGATGGAGATGCGGGGATGGGGATGCTGGGATGAGGATGCCAGGATAGTGATTCTGGAATGGGGAAGTGGGGATGGGGATCTGGGGATGGAGATGTGGGGATAGGGATGCTGGGATGGGGATGTCAGGATGGGGATGCCAGAATGAGGATGCCAGGATGGGGATGTGGGGATGTGGATGCTGGAATGGGGATCTGGGGATGGAGATGCGGGGATGGGGATGCTGGGATGAGGA
>VZTM01038911.1:119078-202643 GCA_013400555.1 Jacana jacana
CGGGGAAGGGGATACTGGGATGAGGACGCCAGGATAGTGATTCTGGAATGGGGAAGTGGGAATGGGGATCTGGGGATGGAGATGTGGGGATAGGGATGCTGGGATGGGGATGTCAGGATGGGGATGCCAGAATGAGGATGCCAGGATGGGGATGTGGGGATGTGGATGCTGGAATGGGGATCTGGGGATGGAGATGCGGGGATGGGGATGCTGGGATGAGGATGCCAGGATAGTGATTCTGGAATGGGGAAGTGGGGATGGGGATCTGGGGATGGAGATGTGGGGATAGGGATGCTGGGATGGGGATGTCAGGATGGGGATGCCAGAATGAGGATGCCAGGATGGGGATGTGGGGAGGTGGATGCTGGAATGGGGATCTGGGGATGGAGATGTGGGGATGGGGATGCGGGGATGGGGATGCTGTGAGTGCATCAGAACAAGGCCAGGTAGATGGGACCCAGCAGTGGCCACGATTTAGGGTTCCTGAGCCTGATGACAGCACCCACTCCTTCCCTGCTATCTTTACCTCCACCTTCTCTTTTTTCTGTCCCTTGATGTCAGTCTGTGGCTGAAGGGGACACAGGGGAAGTTCTTGGACTTGGGAGTCCTCTGTCCCCCACCCCGATCCGTGTTGGATTTCCTCCCACCTGCAGGCATCAGTGTTCCTTGTCTTCTCATCTCTGCCCAGCGCAGGGGTGCATACACACAGATCCTTTGGTCTCACAAGGACAACTGAGCTGGCAGAGAACAGCTGAAAAATACCTAAAGCCCCGAGAGCGTTTCCAGCCTGTGCGTTTATTTTTGTTTGGGGAAAAGCCGTCGAGTAGGGCCGGGGGAAACAAGAAGAATCGCGGCCCTATTGGTGCGGTGTTTAGAGAGGAACTGGGTTCTCACTGTGTCAACAGCACTTGGCGTTGAAAGTGGCCCTTGTTGGGGGAGACACTGGGCCTTTCACCCCACGCGCCCCAGCTGCTGGGAGCCGGGCGCTGTTTTGACGGACGGAGCGAGTGCGATGCCGGCAGTTGTGCTTGGATTTTCAGGCAGTTGCAGGCACAAGGCATCGCTCCCGGGGCCCCAGGAGAGTGGCCAGCACTGCTGGGTGGCCATGCTGGGAGGGCAGGAATTACTTACAGCGTTTGGGAATGGAAATGTAAATACAGGACCAGCACAGGAGCTCCGTGCCACGGCATCAGGACAGGAGATGGGAACGTAGCGTGGCCGCCAGAGGTGGCAAGGGAAGGGTTGGAAAGGTTTAAGTGGAATTTCGTCAAGCAATGACCTGTGGTTAAAGCTTGGTGTCATTTTGGAGCTGTTGGGGTTTCAGGGATGATAAATGGGTCAGGACCATGCAACAGACTGCATCTGGAATATCGTGTCCAGTTCTGTGCCCCTCAGTTCCAGAAGGACAGGGAACTGCTGGAGAGAGTCCAGGGCAGGGCTACCAAGATGATGAAGGGAGTGGAGCATCTCCCATAGGAGGAAAGGCTGAGGGAGCTGGGTCTCTTGAGCTTGGAGAAGAGGAGACTGAGGGGTGACCTCATGAATGTCTATGAATATGGAAAGAGTGAGTGTCAGGAGGATGGAGCCAGGCTCTTCTCAGTGACATCCAATGATAGGACAAAGGGGTAATGGATGCAAGCTCGAACATAGGAGATTCCAGTCAAATATGAGGAAAAACTTATTCACAGTGAGAGTGACTGAACACTGGCAGGGGCTGCCCAGGGAGGTTGTGGAGTCTCCTTCTCTGGAGACATTCCAAACCTGCCTGGATGCGTTCCTGTGTGACCTGCTCTGGGTGTTCCTGCTCCAGCAGGGGGATTGGACTGGATGAGCTTTCAACCCACAGAGGCTAAATAAGCTGCCAACCTGCAAAATCCCAATGAATTTTGTTGCCTGCCAGCTTTCCTCCCTGTAGCACCTTCCCCTGGGGCAAGTGCAAGATAGCAAACGGTGAATCAGGGAGGAGAGGATGCAGGTTTCACCCTGCAGCGTCCCTTGGAGGGTTGAGAGGGTTCCTGGCACCAAGGGCTGGCCAGGCTCTGAGCTGCAGCTTTGCTGGTCCAAGGGATGGAGTGACTTCATGGCTCAGTCCCCAATATTTCCTCTCCTTGGCTGACTCCTGCTCGGATGTTGAAACAAATCCATTTGTGAATCGCTGGTGTGTTACTCGCTTCAAACCGGCGAAGCGGGACCTGGAGCTGCTCTCGTTCCACTCCCTGCCGTGGGTTGAGGAGCTCTCAGCCCCTGTGTTTGCTTCCTCTGCAGGTGAGCCGGGTGCCTGTGGAGTCCTGCGAGCAGTACACGACCTGTGGGGAGTGCCTGAGCTCCGGAGACCCCCACTGCGGCTGGTGCACCCTCCACCACATGTAAGTCCAGCCTTGGCCATTTTGGTTCAGCTGCTGGTGGCCATGATAAATGCAGCTTTCAAAGCCACCAAGTGCCTTCCACGCAATCTTTGCAAACACAAATTAGGTTGAAATTCCTTAAATCCATTCTTCCCTTCGCTGCATTGCAGCGTGGATGCCGTTGGGAATCCCTGAGCTCCTGTGAAGACGTAAAGAAAATCAAATTCCTGCTTTAGGGGCAGGGGGTGTCACCCATCCACCCATCGCATGGAGAGGGTGCCATGGACATAATGGGAAAGGAGAATTTAAAGCAGTGGGAACAAAGGCCTCATGCTTTGCACACTCCTGCTTGCCCAAGGCACAAGTCTCTCCCAGTTAAGAGGGAATTTTTAAAGGCAATAGCAGGCTTGATGATATGAGTGGGGCTTGTGCTCTCCGAGAGGTTACAGCACTGGAATGGAGCAGAGCACCAGGCCCTCCCAAATGTACAGGGAAGAGCTATTTAAATTCTGTGTAGCAAGGTCAGGGGCTGTGTGTCCCCTCATGTGTCCCCGCATCCCTGATGGGCAGAACTGGCAGCAGGGGCTGGGAGCTGGCAGCCCCTCACGCACATCACCAGGCACAAAGAGGGTAAAGGCTGGGGTGGGTATTTTTCTCCAGGGGAGCTCCAGGAAACACTCTCTGCATTCAGGAGGTGTCCGTGCCCTTCCTTTTCTCTCCCCTCCCACAATAAGGATGGCTTCCTAAGGCGGAAGGGGGGCCCACCGGGCAGAGGAGGATCGGAGGAGGAGGGGAAAGCCTGGAGGAGAGGAATAGAAATCCCTGCGGCGGCGTGCCAGCTTGCAGAGCAGCCCCGTTAAATGCAGGGCAGTCGGGGCGGAGGCAGGGTGCGGGGACCCGCGGCGCAGCTTGGCCACCAGCCCGAGGAGCAGGTGCCAGAGAGGGAGCGGGGGGCAACAGGCTCCTCCGCAGATCCGGCCTGGATTCGCCACCTGTGGGCTTTGGGGTGCAGACTGGCTCCCCCCGGCTTGCTCGGTTTGCAGGATCCTTGCAGGGCTTGGGGAGATGCAGGGGCAACCATCGCAGCCGCTGGCCCAGAGCATCCCTGAGCATCTTGCAGGCTCCATGCAGGCAGGGGCTGGGGACAGTGGCAGAGTGGCCACCACCAGCAGCACAGACACGTGGGCATCCTGTATATTCATTAGCTTTTTTCCTTTCGGATGAGCCTGTCCAGCTCTACAACTGAGTCACCATCTGTGCTGCTGTGTGTGAAAGTCTTCACTGTCACGACAGCTTTGTCAGAAGGAGGTGATGTCCATCCCTTTGCCTCTTCCCACGGGGCAGCCGTCCCCTCTGCCATCCCAGCAGCTGGGACAAAAGCCACCGCAACCTTTTGATAGGAAGAAGTTCTTTGCTGTGAGGGTGGTGAGAGCCTGGCCCAGGTTGCCCAGAGAAGCTGTGGCTGCCCCGTCCATCCCTGGAGGGGTTCAACGCCAGGTTGGAAGGAGCTTGGAGCAACCTGGGCTGGTGGGAGGTGTCCTTGCCCAGGGCAAGGGGGTGGAACAAGGTGATCTTTAAGGTCCCTTCCAACTCTAACCATTCCATTTCATGTTAGGAAGGGGATAAGGAAGCAAGGAAAGGAGACATGCTCTACTCAACATCTGGCTGCAGGTCTGTGGGTGCTCCCAGGAAGAAGCCACAGGGGTACAAGAGCATCTGCTCACCTGGGGACAGTGGCCTTTTAGTGCCTGGTGCTGCTGCACTGTGCAGAAGGGGGGGACGGGGAGTAAAGGTGTTTGGAGCTGCCCATCAGAGCCCTGCAGCAATTCCTCTGCAAGGATCACTGAGTGCTGTCCTAATGCTAATGAACTGAATCTTCATAAACCACCTGGGAAGCAGGTAAAGGTTGTTATCTTCATTTTGCAGAGAGAAAACCCTCAATGTCAAGAGGAGAGAAAAGTGTCATTTCCTCTGCCCTTTTGGCCATGACATTTTGGCATTAACCTATTCCCAACCAGGGTTTCTTCCCTGATGGTATTTCTCAAGCCTCCCTTTGAATGTCTGCACTTTCCTGGCCTGCTTGGAGCAGTGATCATTTTTTTTAGCTTTTGTCTTAAGCTGTAAATAATTGAGTTTATCTTGCTGTTCCTGAAGGCTCTGTCATATTCGTTTGGAGGCCCCAAGTGCCGCAGCGTTTGTATTTAATTTGTCATCTCTCTCTCCTCTCATTCTTCTGTGTCCCTCCTGCCAGATGGCCCAGCTGCTCCTTTGCTGGGTGGAAGGGCTGGGAGTCAGGGCACGATGCTCACGCTGGGGTTTTTGAAGGCTGGTGGAAAGGATGAAGGGTGGAAAAGGAGGTGGGTTTTGTCCTTGAAAGGGCAAGAGAGTGGCCAGCCACCTGGGTAAGCACTATGGGAAACACCAGCCCTGAGCCTCACCCGGGGATTGAAATCCAACTGCTTGTTGGGGGGGTTTGCTCCTCGGGGTTGGGGGTACCAAGATGCCCCCCAGGTGGGTCTGGGAATGTCTGGGCAGGAGCTGTGCCCTGCGGAGGAGCGGGACAGGGCAGCCCCCAAGGCAGCTCCGCTCTGGGGACTTGGCAGCCACGTTTGCAATTGCCAGAGCTGAGAACATGGAAATGTAGGGAGCTACCAGGGAGCCAGGAAAAAAAGATAATAAAAAATCAGAATTGTAAGCAATGTGTTGGATGTCTGAACAGGTTCAGGTGTGAGATAGACGGGCAGACAACTGCCCTGGTCCAGGTGGCATCAGGGAGTGTGTCCTGCCTTCCCTGCTGCCACCCAGAGAGGAAAAATGAAGGAAAAGTAAAAGGATCTGAGTTGGTTTGGGATCAGCTTTGATCATCCAATGTTACCTAAAGCTTTCCTTGTGTGCCCATTCTGTATTAATGTCTCCTAGAGGCCTGAGTCGGGCTTAAGGCTGAATTGGACTGGGGTTTGCACCAGGCTTTGAGGAATCCTGGACGTGAGACGTTTGAGAAGGTGCTAAAAAAAAGCAGGAAGGGAAAGGTGCTCATTCCACAGAACTCCCCTGCTCACCTGGGGACCCTGGGGCAGCAGCACGGTGGCTGAGCTGCCCATCCCTGCCTGTGTCCCCCCGGCAAAGGGTTTGTCCCCGTGCCAGTTCGTCCTCTCCATGTGGGAGAAGGATCTTCTCCTCCTCCTTGTCTACAGAGAGCGCTCTCCAGGAGCACGCGGAGGCCTCAAGGAGATTGTTAAAGAGTCTCTTCAGCCCAGTGGGATTTGAAACCTGCAGGACTTCCATGTGCTGCTCTCTGCAAGTGTGTTATTGTCTACAGACCTATTTATCTCTGTTAGGGCTGTTGCCATAAATAGTATGATAAAAAAGAGCCATTCCAGCGAGTCAATGAGATAAAGGCTCCAGTCAAGAGCTCACTTTAAAGCTATCTTACAGATTCACTTAAACCTCAATAATTCTTCCTGTGGCAGCACTCATATTTAGCTCCATTATACTCCAAAAAAAAAAAGGGAAAACCCCCCAGAGGGTGAGGAGGAGAGCAGGAGCATTTGCTGGGCACCACACGGCTGGTTTGGAGGGGGAATGTGTAAACTGCTTTTCTTCATCAAAAACAGAGATGCACAGCGGGGGTGCAAGTCCAGCCTCCCATCCCTGGTGTTGGTGGGTGCCTGTCAGTGGGTCCCTGCGGTGGCCAAACTCAGCCCCTACGTGGGCAAGAGGTGTTTCTGCTGCGGGTGCCTGTGCGGGGCCGAGAGCGTTCCCCGGGGAAGCAGGAGAACAAGCAGTTTGACAGCAGCACCTTGTTAATTGGAGTAATGTCTGCTCTGGAGTAACTGTCAGAAGGGAACTTGCTGGTGGCATGTGGGGCTGGTGACAGCATCTCGAGCCTCTGACCTTTGCGCCACCGTTTGAAATAAGGTCCGAGATCAGCGGTGAGTGAAAAGTGATAAAGTTGGCTGATACCTTGTTAAGACCATTAACAGCAAAAGGCCAATGTGTCATCTGCACCCAGGGAGGGGTGTGTGTGTGGGAGGAAAAAGGTTTTTCCCCGACTGACATAAAATTGAGGATTGCTGAGGGATGCCAGCGCTGTGCTGCTGATTCTGCCCTGGTTTCCCAGCGGGTTCTCCTCTGCCTGCTGGAAGCAACTTCATTTCGCTCCACTCCCAAGGACACCTGCAAGAGAAAAATGGGGATAACGAGCCATCCTGGAGCTTGTGGGATGTGAAGAGCAGTCCTGGCCACTTTGGCGTGCTTGGAGACTTGCGTTCCTGACAGCGGGAATGGGAGAGAACTGGGAGCTGAGGGGTGAAACTGGGCAAAGCAGGAGCCAGCAGCCACCGCAGGGAGCAGCCCCGTTCCTGGCCCTGCCACGCTCCTCAGCTCCAGGAGGAGACAATTAATGAACTATGTGTTTTTGTTTTAATTAGAATGGAAGGATCATCTTGTTACTGCCTGTTACTGCTCTACGGTTTAGTTTCTGTGCAGATTATGGATTTATGGCTTGCAGGGGCCCCGGCAGAGTGCCTGGTCACCCCGCACCCACAGCACCCATCCTGGTACAGGGGACTTAGCAGCTCTGGATCGTGTCCCACTGCAGATAGGACCGGGGGTTGCTCCTGAGATACTGGTGGCTTGTCTTTCCTCTGATCACAGAGTATTTTTCACTGCCCTTTGGTCCTAACCTGGAATCTGTGCCCGATGCCTGATCCCGGTGCAGAGCATGGCCCCCCGGGTCCTGCTGATAACTCCCCCTTCCCTTGGGCAGAGGCTCTGCCCTCCTGATCCACTCACCCCAGGTGCTGTTTGACACCTTCTTGCCCGGGTGCTTGGTGGGCTCTGACGTGTGCTGTGTGTGCAGGTGCTCCCCGAGGGACCGCTGCGAGCGAGCCGACGAGCCCTACCGATTTGCTGGCAGCATCAACCAGTGCATGAGCATCACCGTCCAGCCCAGCAGCATCTCTGTCTCCCAGCACAGCCTCCCGGTAGGTGCTGCCCAGGAGCTGGGAGGGGTGGGTTTGTCAGTGGGAGGCTTTTCCAATATTTCAGGTTCACAGTGAACACTCCATTCTCCAGCTTTTCCCCCTGCCCATCGGCACAAGTGTTTTCCCATGAAGTCAGAGACTGGTGAGGAAAGGGGTCATCTGAGCTGGGGAGACGGGGGGGGGGGGGGTGGCAGAAACAAATTCCCCCTTCCCCGTGGGCCTCAACTCACATTTCTCTTGGTCCGGTTTCATTAGCTGTTGAAAGGAAAGGCTTTGTTTCCCCAAAAGCTCATCTGTGAGCTGTGCTCAGGCCTGGCTCTCTGAAGCATCCCAGCTGCTGCTCCCTGAGCCCCCCAGTGCCTCACAGCAGCTGGACTTGCTGTGGCCCCTTCCCAAGCCCCCCCTGCCCACCAGCCCTCCGTGTCGGAATGGCATGGGGCTGTTGCGGGGGCACTCAGCCCTTCAGGCACCAGTTTGCCATGGGGAAGGTCCCCATCCATACTTGGGTCGGTGGGGACAGTCCCCATCCGTGATGGGGTCAGTGGGGACTCCCTCATTTCTGCTGGGCAGGTTGTTGGAGCTGCAGTGCCTGCACAGTAATTTGGGGACACTTGCTGCTGCTCTCCTGTATGAGAGAACGTGCTGCAGCCACTGTCACAGGTGGCACTGAGGGTGGCAATGTTTCCATAGAGCAACCAGGGGGACAAAAAGCTGCCATTGCCACCTCTCCTGAGCTGCAGTACCCATAGGCTCAGCAAGGCAGTTTTGTGTGGGTAAAGAACCTCCTTGGCTTGCTTTTTCCCTCCTCCACCTCCCACCAAAGGGCAGCTGCCTGCCTCCTGTGGGCACATGGGTAATTTAAGGGGGTCAGCATTGAATGGGAAAACAGCAGGTACTGGAAATAGGGAGGAAACTCGGGCAGCTCAGTCAGCTAACAGGTCTCTGGCTGTGTTTTATCCCCCTGCTCTCCCTGGCTGCAGCTCAGCCTGCTGGTGAGTGATGCTCCAGACCTGGCAGCCGGGGTCACCTGCCTCTTCGGGAACCTGACAGAGGTGGAAGGGAAGGTGTCTGGCAGCCGGGTGGTGTGTGTTTCGCCAGCAGCAAAAGATGTTCCTGCCATACCTGTGGATCAGGGTAAGTTACTGGTTTCCAGAGAGTAATGCTGTGTCAGTGCCACCAGAAAGCGGTGGCATCTGCTGGGTGGAGCAGACCCTTCGGGGCTGCTGCTGGAGAAATTCATCCTCTTGTCAAAGACCACTGAACACCGGGAGCTAAATATGCTTTGTCCTTAAGAAACGCAGCCCATGCAGGGAAAGACGGGCTGGAAGCAAGCAGCACTGTGTCCCTGCACCCTCCCTGTGTTGCCAGATGGGTCCCCAAGACAGGACAGGAGCTGTCTCACCACCCCAGGGTGGCTCAGGAGTGGGGCAGGGACTCCCATCCTTGCCACACTGGGTGGATGTGGAAAGCAGGAGCCCTCCCCTGGGCCTGGCTCAGCACCCACGAGTAGGTGGATGCAGTTTCTATTTTTCAGTCCCGATCTTTGGGTTGTTTCTTCATTAATGTCACTGCTGTCATATTTTCTCTTCCCATAACCAGAATGCTACTTGCTTAAAACTCATTTTATCCTTGGCATCCTTCCAGGTGTCAACGGTGCTTCCCTGCAGATATCTTTGTAGTTCTAAGACGTTATATGGAGCCTGAGACTCGGTGAATGCTGGGGGCTGAGAGCCACAGTGGTCACAGGGCCGGTGTAGACTGACTTCCCCACAGCAGCTCTGGAAGAGCAATCTGTTCTTAATTAACCCAGTGCTGAGGCTCTTAAAGAGCTTCACTAACACCCCTGTTTCCAGCATTGTCTCCTATTCTAGTCGTGGGCTGCCTCTTAGAGAAGACAAGATTAGTGATTTTATACTGGAGACAGAGTCTTTAGGGAACAGGATGAGATCCCACATTCATTTCAGCTGCGGCCCAAGGCAGCAGTTAGATCCTGTATCTCCAGTGCCTTTTGCCATCAAGCCTGATTCAGTTTGGAGGCATTGCTGGACCACCCTGGGGTGCTGGAGGGCAGGGTCCAGCCAGGGGGATGCTCAGTCCCCAGCCTGGGGAATGGCTGCAGACTCACCAAGGGGGGTGGGGGGGTCCTGATGGCAGAGAGGTGGAACAAACCTGACTTCCACCTTCAGCAGATGGCCCAGCATGCTGGCAGGTAGGGAGTGGGTGCCCTCATGCCTGCTGTTGCTTCCTTCATTACTGGTGCTGGGACTGACGGCCTCTGGTTTGCATCCCCAGACTGGTTCGGGGTGGTGCTGCAGCTGAAGTCACGGGAGACGGGGAGGACATTTGTCAGCACGGAGTTCAAGTTCTACAACTGCAGCGCCCACCAACTGTGAGTGCTCCTTCCCTATCCCTCAGCAGAACCAAGCACTGCCTGAAAAGAGAAAGGGCTGGGGAATAGATGGTTATCAGGCTGCTTGGTTCAACCAGCAGACACCTATGGTAGGAGGGGAGCCCACTGGTCCCTGCCTTTTCTGCCCTTCTCTGGGTGCCTGTGGCACTTCCTCTGCTTTGTCAGACACAGGCGGAGTGAGCCTGAAAAAAACCTTAACCTGCTGGTGCCCCCAAGCTGCGCTATCTGGCAACTGTGGACTCAGATCCATCTTCACAGGCAGCTGGTGAAGGCAGCAGAGAGTCCAGGCTGGGGGACTCGGGGACAGTGGGGAGGTGGGCTGTGGTCAGCCAGAGGAGGCAGAGCCCTTCCAGGCTGCAGGATGCTGGCTGCTGTGAGGATGCTGCCCAGGGCGAGAGAGGAGGTGATGACCACCAGAGGAGAGAGCATCAGGCACTGACCTGGAGGTCTCCAGCTCTGGGTCTGAGCGTGTTGATTTTAGACAGGATGAGCAGGAGCTCCCTGCAGCCTGCCCACCGTGGGCTTGCAGCAGACACCCCCTGAGAGCCCCATCCAGCAGCCCAGGCGTGTGGCTGGCACAGTGGGATGCTCTGAAGAGGAGCTCCACGGGGGTCTCGGTGCTGCAGAGCATCATGGAAACGTATACCCCATGGGCACATCTGCCATGGGAAGGCAGCCTGCAGCTGGCTGGCCTTAAAAACACATTGACAGACCTGAAGTGTTTATAGATTTCTCTCTGGAAACACAACAAGCTCCAAAATACCAACATGAAATGTGGGCAGGACTTGTCAGAAGTTGAATAGCAAAAGGCAGGCCTGACCCACAGGACTGGGTAGCATCCTGGATGGCATCTCTGGTGGCCAGCTCTTCTCCATGAGCTTAATTTGCTGCTGAGCTGCCCATGGGAGTCAAGAAGGGCCAGTGCAGGGTCATTCCCCATGTTTCTGCACTGGGTTGGAAGCCTCAAGCCAGAAGACCTTCCCTGCTGCACTTGGAAGCGTGTGCTGATGGGCTTGGCTGGCCAGCAGTTTTTCTAGGCAGGCATTCAATTCTTTTTTAAATTTTGGGTTGGGCACAGAGCAGAGGAACTGGGATGAAAGGAGCTCTGTGAGTCCTTCAGTCACCCCGTGCTGAAGTCCACATCCCCAGTGATCCCTGGCTCCTTATGCACAGCTCTGTCCTCGTGTCCTTGTCCCTCATCCTGGCTGAGGGCACCAGCTTCTCCTCTGGCTGTGAGCATTTGCAGTCCAGCAGTTCCTCTGCATCCTCCTCTTTGGGAATTTGCATGAGGGATGGCATCACCAGGAGCCCTATTTTCATTTAGGAGCAGAGGTTTAAATCAGGGGAGGCAGTGAGTCTTCCCTGGCCTGTCACTTGGCTTCTTCTGGCTGTGCCTTTCCACCAGCTCCTGTTTAGAGATAAAGTGCTAACGTGGTGGTAAATTCTGCAGCACTTACATCATCCCAGACTCGGTATCAGCGGGTTCAACAAGGGCAGGAGCCAGCCTGGCAGGAATGAATCACAGCATGCAAAAAGGAGGAAGGAATACGGGTCTCAGCCAGCTGAGAAGAGAGACCTATTGATCCTGAGACTCTTCACTTCAATGGTGAGGGTGTCTGGGGAGAGCAGGGGAGCAGCCGGGTCCTTTCTGGCTGTGCAGCAGCACAAGAAGTGGTTGTGAGGTGTGAAGCGTGTGTCCCTTGGGAGGTGGCACTAGGCTAAGAGGTGGTGACCTGGTGTAAGCCTCTGAGAGCTCAGGATCCTGCCAGGAGCTCCTCATCCTGCTCAGCCAGGGCTGAAACCAGCAGCCAGAAACCCCTGGTGCGGTGAGCGATGCTGAGCCAAGCCCTTGGCCTGGGTGGTCAGAGAGGTCTCCTCCCTCAGACCTCAGCAAGCAGAGAGCTCTGGTGGCCCAAGACAGGAAAGATATAGGCCAAACCAGGTGGGAGAAGGGCTGGGGACCGAAATGGAGACAGAAGTGGGTCAAACAAATGCGTAATTCAATAAGCTTGCAGCACTTGATATTATTATTCCCCAGATTTGTAGATGGATGATTAAGAATAAGCCTCCTTGGCTATTAAGGTCACAATGAATGTATCAAAAAGAAAATAGAATTGTGTTATTAAAACACAGGTTCTCTTGGCAGCAGCCTGCGAGACGCATCACCCTGGCACCTCTGCCCAGCTGGTGACAGAGACCCTGCCCAGAGACCCACTTTCCTCCTTTTCCCAACTTTCATCCCAAAGGTCCCGCTCCCCTGGTGATGCTCATCCCTCTGTGCTGACCCTGGGCTCACTCCAGCACATCCCTGTCCCTGTCCCTGCCAGCTCCAGCCAGCACCACGGTCTCTGGAGCCGAAGGATGCCACGCAGAGCCGAATCCCATGGAATTCCATGGGATTCAGCTTATACTCAGGCCAGCAGACAGTCACCAAAACGCTGCCACGTGGCACGGAGGGTCGGCCCCTGAGATGGAGGAGGTGGTTTTTGCAAATACCAGCATCTGTCATGGACTGTGTGTCTCGCTGGCAGCCAGTTGGTGTGGAATACAAGCCACCCAGGCAGTTCACTGGCAGCTGGGGCCACCCCCTGTCTGAAAAGGGTCTGCCTTCTTTCAGGAGCATTTCATAAACAGTTAATTTCTTCCAACATGAATCAGAAGTGCTTGCTGAACTCTGAGCTCCCAGGCCAAGCAGAAGTGTTACCATTGACTCGGAACACTCCTGACCTGTAAAACAACTGATCCGATTTTTGCCAGGCTTGCCTTGTTTTCCACTTTCTAGAAACTGATAATCAAGCCTGGTGTCTGTGTGATATTGTGCTTTATTTCACGCTGGTGCAATGCTGTGCAATAAATCCCAGCTTCTATTTTCTTACTGAATGAACTGTGAGGTTGTTTCAAGACCATCTTTCGAGTGTGTGCTTTCCAAATTCTAGTTAGTTGGTTAGTTAGTTGCTGTTGGATCAAAACATCCCTCTAAAGAAATGGTTTTCCCATGAAGGACATTGAGGCTGGAGTTGTGGCTCAGCCTGTCTGTCACTGTACAGCCCCCCTCGAGGTGACCCCCTTCTCCCTGACCCCTCTGTTCTCCCTGCAGGTGCCTGTCCTGTGTGAACAGCGCTTTCCGCTGCCACTGGTGCAAGTACCGGAACCTCTGCACCCACGACCCCACCACGTGCTCCTTCCAGGAGGGACGCATCAACGTCTCTGAGGTACCAGCCCAGGGTTTCAGTACTCCTGAGCTCTTTCTTCTTTGGTTTTTTTTTTTGTTTGGTTCATTGGGTTTGTTTTTATGGCACAATTACCATAACCAATGCTCGTGCGAGGTTTTTCCCAGGGTCAGGGCTCATCTCTTGGCTGACATTGAAAAGTGCAGATACGACTTTAAAGGAGTGTCTGTTTAGCAAAAACGATGTGTCTCGACCTGAATCCAAAGCTGACCCCACCCCTGATGTGTGGGGATGTGCTAAGGTGTTGGTGATAACTGTAATTGCTGTGGTGCTTCCTTTGGGGAGGGGGCTGAAGGCCTCCTGCAGCCCAGCGCATTGCAGCAGCTCCGCTTCACGTCCAAGGCGAGCAGGGATCTGCCCGACGGCAGCGACAAGTCCAGTGCAGAGCTCTTGGTGGGACTCCGTGGTGGGTTGTGTTGGCACGTCTGAAATTTATGGCAGGAGCCTGACTGTAAACTGATTAAGAAGGGAATTACAGACATGATCGGCCCCAGATCTTGGAAGAGAGACTCGATTCAGGTTCCAGTGCTGTGGACTAGGAGCCATCTCTCTTAGCAGTCAATAAAAAGTGGGGGGCTCAAGTCCAAAAATGCTTTTAACGGTTGGAAGGAAGCATTGCCTGTTAACAGCTCTGCCAGATCTCCTGTATGTCCCATGGCAGAGGGATCCATGGAGGAAAGGAGTTTGTTAGCACAGATTCCTCATCAAAGGTTACTTTCAACCACTTGGTCTGGGGTTTCTGCACCCATGTTCTTGTCTGATTCCCATGCTGGTATCTGCTTCAGGTTCACCAGGTACAGAGCAGACACAGGTTCTGGTGTTGGTGGGGTCCTGGTCTTCACCCTTACTGCTCCTACACTTAGCTTTGCAGCACCTGCAATTAAAGCTGCAAGGAAAAAAAAAAGGTTTAAAAGGTGCTTTGAAAATCCCAAGTGTCTTGGCAAGTGGGAAAGGCAGCAGTGAGGGCCTGGATATTGGAAAAAGACAGGAGAGCAGGGTTAGCCAGCATCAAGACAAACCCATATGTGAGTAATGGAGACAGAGCAAAGCAGGAGAGATCCATCAGTGGAGTAAAAGACTGAGTCTTAAAGAGAAGTGACTGAAGGTGCCAGGCTGCTGCTACGCCAATAGTAAACTTGGAACGTAACTCTTGGGTCTTCCTGGGTAAAAAGCTGCCAGGAGACACTTCCATACAAAGCAAGGAACATCTGTGAACTGCTTGTGCACAAACCTCGGTGGGAATCTGCAAGAGTGAAGGATGGACAGTGGCTGTGCCCTGCCACCGACCAGGGACAAGGAGAGGGGCTCCCACAGCAGCCTCGGAGAGCTGCTCTGTGTGGCAGAGGGATCAGATCAGATGCCCAAGGAGAAACATCCACCCTGGGGACAAAGCAAAAGCTTTCTCAGTCCGGTTCAAAGTCAAGAAACTTCCTTTCAACGTAACAAGAGAAAGCAAAACCCTCTGCTTTTCCTCTCTCAAGTGATGTGCGATTTCTTTCTCCTTCAAGCTCAAAGCATCGCTGTCTTGCCAGGCTTTACAATTGTAGTTCTCCGTTTTATAGGTCTTCAACCCCATGATCTCAGAAGTGTTTGACAAGTCTCTGGTAAAGTAGGACAATCCCATTATCTCCATTTTTCTCCTGGGAACGCGCAGGACTTGCCTGAGATCACACAGAGGGAGCGAGCAGAGGAGTTGGTATCTGCCAGTTCCTGCTGGGATCACAGGACTGTCACGTCTCCAAAGAACTTCCTCCGTCATCTTCATCCCATAGAGGTGGTTCCTTACCTGGGGCTGTTATGGGATATCTAACGCCTTCCTGGTGGTTACCTTTGAGTAAGGGCTGATGATAACGATGCAGATGCTCCACTGTTGGTCATGACTTCTCCAGAGCTCTGAACACAGGGACAAAGCCACCCACCAAAACCTCATTTCATTGCTTATTTATGGCAAATAAATTGCAACTTGTGTAGACATTGCAGCCCTGATGCCTCTACTGTGGGCATTTCACTCCAGCTAACACAAGATGTCCAATAAGCGCCTCATAAAGAGCTCCCTCTCTTAACACAGCTCAGATCACAGGGTTCTCGTTGTGTCATGTCCTGAAGGATGAGCAAAAGGTTTGTGCTCACCAACACCACTCCCTTCCAAGCAGAGGATGGGTGGGTTGTGTGTGGGGCCAGCACGGTGCTGCTGGTGATAAGGGTGACAATGGTGGCCGTGCCTCCGCCGTGCAGGGACCTATCTCAGCACGGGCTGCCCTACTTTCGGTCCTTTGTGCCTCTCCTCATGAAAGATTGGCACACGTGTTCACACGAGGCTGGAAATTTTCTCCTGCCTTTATATTTAATTTAAGAGAAAATATCTTGAATATTCCCTTTTACTCCTGGCCCTTCAGAATTCGTGTCCCAGTGGGATCCGATGTGTAACCAACTCCCTTTGATGCTGCCAGGAGTCGTCTGGCTTGAGAAGGGAAAAGAGCTCGAAGCCTCAGCCACGTTACGAGGTGATGGGGGAGAGGAAGCCCTTCCTCAAGAGCTGTACCTTTGCTCCGTGAGAGCTTCTGGCTGTGTTGACCGAGCTAAATGCTGCCTTTTTGCCCTGCTTTTGGTGAAAATGCAGCCAAAACATGAGCTTTTTCAGTCTCTCTGCCTGCTGTGGCAACAGCATCTCAGGGCAGAGCTGGGTGGTAGAGGTGGTGACACAGAGGGCAGTCCCTGAAGGTGGGCTGGTGCTCTGCTGGGGCAAGTGGCCTGTGGAGCCATTGGTAAGTGCCAACCACCAGCCCCTAGGATGCTTGAGAGGAGATGCCCCTTGAGCCTCACATCTCTGGTTTGTGTCATGCTTTTCTATTAGCAGAAGTGAAACTGTGGAAGCTGTGGTTTTGGTTGGGAGTCATGAGTAGATAAATACAGAACCTTCACAGCCTTGAAAGCAGAGATGTCTTCTAGGACAGAGCTGGCTGCTCTTGGTATCCTCCATCTGGTGGGAAGTTTCTGACATGGGGTAAAGACAGCTCTTTTGAGGCCTCTGTTTCCAGGTGGCCGGTTCTTTAGGAGTTAATAATTAGATAAGCAGCAATATTTTCTCAGCTTTTTCTTAGCCTGAGGCTTCCTTTGTCCACAGAAGGTGCCTGTGTAGACATTGCTGTCCTAAGAGCAAGGAGAAGGCAATGGTATGGGGCTGGTTTGTACCCCCAACAGCAGGGTTTCTCCAAGAAGAGGTCTCATGGGTGTGTGCCACTGATTGTCTTGCTCTACAAAGCTTCAGATTAGGCCTGTGATATCACTTTAATGTGTCTGAGGTGGTTGGGGGTGTGTGTGTATGAGGCTATAGGATGTCTCTCTCTAAATGTATAAAACATGCAGATGAAGAGGAAATTAGATGCATAAATATATTGTTACACCCCATCCCAACGGAGAGCTAGAACCAAATAAATCCCATTAGTTTCCCAGAGTGTGGGCTCCCGTCCCTCTTTGATGTCCACGGTGTGTAGATAATGTCATTTCCATGTGTGAGATGCTGCATCGGGGACGGAGCGTTGCAGATTCTGGGAGTTGAGTGCAGAGCCAGACTTTGGACTCCTTTAAATTCTCATTTGCTTTTAAAGCCACACCTTTGCCCCTGGCTGTGCCCTTGGGTGCTTGGAGTGCTGCTTGCTGCCCATGGAAGGCAATAAAACAACATCAAACCTTTCTCATATCTGTCCATACCTTCCCCCACATTGAATACCTGAGAACTCCGAGCCACCTCTCAGTCCATCAAATGCATTTGCAGGGTCACATCTAACTTCTGGAGGGATGTGTTTGTCTGACAAAGTGCCGAGAGTAACAAGAAGCCCAGTTGCAGCAAGATTAGCTCATCTCGGTTTGAGGCGATTGGTTTGAGCTCGTTGGCAGCACTTCTTCTCCTCAGTAGATTTACGGTGTGTGTAACCTGCAGTGTGTGGTGCCTGGTGGTGGGAGGGTGCTCCAGAGGGAGATGTTCCCACCTGGAAGCTGGCTGTGTCCGAGGGAATTGCCCCCATCCTCACCTCTGGTGTGCAAAGGGTTGTTTCTGGGCGAGAAATAGGCTCTCCAGCCTTCTGTGGTCTTTTATGTGGCTGTAAATATCACAGAGGTTCATCAGGGGAGGTGGCAGACCCAGGTTACAGCACGGACAAAAGGGCAGGAATTTACCCAGGAGACCAGTCTCGCTCCAGCTGCCTTTCTTTTCATGTTTGGTTTCTAAGGAGCAAGGTCTGCTCTCCTTTCCAGCAGCATCAATGAAGAATAATGCGTTTCCATGAGTGATGGGGACCGTAATTTATATCATTGGGAACACAACTGTGAGCCAGGAGTTTACATTCATCTGCCAGATCCGTTTATATTTATAACTTTAAAATGTGTGTAGCAAGTTAACATTTGTGGAGGGTCGGGGTTTTTTTATGATGAAAAGTACGAAAACATTATATTTTCTTCCATTTGGGCTAAATCCCCCAGTCAAAAGAAATGCCTGCCATTTCTAGGCAATTTTTTTTCCAAATAAGAGCAAGAAGATTTGACCTACTAAAACTGCTCTGTTAAACACAAATAATAACCATGGGTGCTCTGTTCTACTCCAGAGGCAGATGCATATCGTGGGTCTTTAAGGTATTTATAGACCTTGGAGTCTTTGAGGCTAAAAAAGAAGCCTAAAATGTCTTTGTAAATTGTGTGTGATGATACTTCATAGGCAGAATATTCCCCCGGAGTCTGTGTCACTCACGCGTCGGAGTCTTGTCTTCCTCCAGCAGATCTTCTGATTTGTGTTTATTCTGGTGTACAGAAGTCAAGAAGGATAACGAGAGGATTCAGCATGTGTTTGTTTAGCAAGAGGAGGCAATAATGGCCTTTCTAACTCACTGCAGGATTTACTTCTCATGAATTAAAAAACAAAGTAAACTGATTATGGAACAAACTGTGCATTCCAGCGGCTGCAGTCTCTGGATTTTCGGGATGCTCAGCTCCTTCTGGCTCTAGCACAGGAAAGCACAGAATGGAGTACCCAGACCTGGTGCAAACCAGGGACAGTTCCATCATTTGCCACACCATGAGGGGACCTTTCCCACAGCCACCCAGCTCCCTTCCCATCGGCAGGACTGGTGCTGCCAACCGCGTCCCAGTCCATCACTGAGTTCCTATAAAGCGAAGAAGCGTAGACAGAGGCATTGCTAAAGGTGCTAACACGTCTCTAATTGCCATCTGGGAGCAGGCAGAAGAGGCAGTGAATGGACAAACCACCCAGGTGAGCTTTGGTGGGGCACCACCTCGTCATCTCTGGGTGCACAGCGTGGGAGCAGCACCCCCGTGGGACCCCTGCCCACTTAACCCCTTCCTCCGTGGGCTGTGGGTGCGCATCACTGTGGCAGCAATTTCACATTAAAATTTAATCACAAGCAAAGAGAAGACCCGAAAGCTGAACTGTGGCCGTGGATGAGCGATGGCACCGTATCAGGGAGGAGAGCGCCCTCCCAGCAGCACGTTCTGCTCCGCGCCCTCCACAAGCCCCCGCAGCGTTTGCGCCTTCGCTCACTCATCTGAGAAATTCAGCAGGGACTGCCAGCAGCACCGTGGCTCCCTACCACTGCCCGGGGCTCTCAGCAGCCTGGCATCTTCCTACGTATCTCTCCATCCCAAAATGCATATCCTCTTATTAGTGTGATCACTGTAGCTGTCAGCCAGCGTGGAGGGGCTGCCTTTCCCGGTGTTGCCCCGAGGAGTCTGCGCTCGTGGGCTGCGTTGCCTCTTCTTTTTTTTTTTTGGTTCTTTTTATTTATTTTTATTTTTTTTCCACCAGAATCTCGATGTGACATTTTTCTCCCACTGAAACCAAAGGGGGGAAAAAAAAAAAAAAAAGAAAATCTATGATGTCCTACTCATCTCTAATGATGGCAGAACAATTTCTGCTACCAGCATTTCCAGCACTAGAGAGTGGATTTGAAAATGTAAGTCCTCTCCCGTGTCTCTAAAGCAAGAAGCATTTCTTTAACAGTCATCTCACGAATGGCAGTGCCCAGGAAGGATAATGGTCCATAACATATTCATTATTTTCAGGACTGTGCACTGAGGTTCTCCCACCGGTGGTGTGGCTGGAGATTTTTTGTTTCCAATCATAACGTGATAAAAGATTCTGCGGCTCCAGGATGCCTTTCTTCCCGAACACGGGCTTTCTGCAGAGCTGGGGACCTCTCTGGAGCAGAGCTGTTTGTCTCCTGTCGGTCCTCGACGTGACTTTGAGGTTAAATGCAAAACCTGAAGCGTGGCCAGATCTCGAGGAGGAGCAGGAGGAGGTGTTACTGGTGCGCGGGGCATAATTGCGTGCAGGGCTCGGGCGAGCTGGCAGTTGGATGGAAAACACCAGGAGTCTGAGGAGTTTGCAGGTGGTAGCACAGAGGTTGAGCTGGGGGTTGGATCCGTGATGCCAGGGTCTGTGGGAACCTGAATTCCCTTCCAGCCTGTAACCCTGCCCTGCCACAGAAAAGGGCTTTTCTTTCCTCCCCGCCGCAGCCCGCTTTCTGGCTGTTGGAGTTTAAAATCGCTCTTGGCTGTTAATCCGTGAAAGTCCCTGTTAGAAATAAAATGAAAAATATATAAGGAAAAGTGCCACTAAAAAGGTTTACGAGGCAGCAGTTTAAGCTACTGGCTTCTCCAAACTGGGGGAGCATCTGTTTCTCATTTACAACTTGCCGGAGCCAGTAGCGAAACAACATCCCATCGCTCTGGCTGGGAGCGGGAGAAGGGCTCGGTGGGCTTAATGGTTGTTAGTGGGAGAGGGGGATTTTCTCTCTGGATGCAGAATCCCAGTGGGAGGTGGGCAAGGACACTTCTTCTTGCATTGCCATCCGGGTGATTTCCTTGAATTGCTGGGCAGGGAGGCAAAAAGGCTTGGGATCCAGTTTGGAATTTGGTGGAGAGGAGGGAGACGTCAGTCTGTTTTATCCTTAAACTTCTACTTTAGCTTGGGATTAATCATTCAGTGTCTGATACTTACAGGTACTTAGATACCTATGTTCCTGAGATCAAAGCAAATTAGAGCTAAGCAGAATGTAAATGCTTCTGATGGTCAGAGCCTTTGTCTCTTGTGTGCTTGCATTTCCTGATATATAAATTGAGGAAAAACTGTGTCTCCCAGCATGTTATGAAGAGGTAATGTCTAGGATGTTGAGGTCTAAATGGAGGTCTAGAATGTTGAGGTCTAAATGGAGGGATGTCAGACAACTACCAGGCACCACTGCTTTACCCTTCCCCCCAGGCACTCTCCAGCGAAGGGAAAACCAGGACAATGGGAGCATCCCAGTGAGAGGCCATGGGAAGGGCTGAGAGCACATAGAGCCTTCCATTTATTCCCTGAATAGCAGTGTTCCATCTTCTGCAGTGAGAGAAGTGGGGTGGGGGGACTGTAATGGGGATTTGTTTTGTTTCTGCACTTCACCTGCAGCATGCTTGGTTGGACCAAGAAGTGACTGGTCCTGGATGCAGAGGATGTGCTGGGACATCATCCCTGCCACTGGAGACTTGGCTGGATCCATGGACCCACTGTCACCACTGTAACCTCCTCTTCCCTTCTCTTTTATTGCCCCCCCCCTCCTCCTAGGACTGTCCCCAGCTCTTCCCCACTGAGGAGATCCTGATCCCAGTGGGAGAGGTGAAACCCATCACGCTGAAGGCAAGAAACCTGCCCCAGCCCCAGTCTGGCCAGCGCGGGTACGAGTGTGTCCTCAGCATCCAGGGGGTGATCCACCGCGTGCCCGCCCTGCGCTTCAACAGCTCCAGCGTCCAGTGCCAGAACAGCTCGGTGAGGGACTGGGACAGGAACATGCCCCAAACCTGCCCAAAACGGGGGTAAACTCTGAATGGGGTGGGCTCAGCCATGGCAGAGTGGGGAGGTGAAAAAACCCTGGGTTAAACGAATCCCGAATTCCACGCAGGAACCTGCTGTGGGTGTGCAAGGTGTTTGATTTATCCCAGCCTGGAAAAAGAGCGCTTATCTGGCAATTCCCTGCCTGACTGCAGGGGGTCAGCGAGGGGAAGGGGAGGAGGAGGAGGAGGGAGTGCGAGGAAGGTGTTAAGACAGGCTAATTCACGCAGGGGAGATAAGGCGAATCACAGCCCCCTTATCGGGGAGCTGTCGAATTCCAGGTCATGGTGGTGGGATGAGTACAGTAATGCTGAAAAGCAGTGGTTTTTTGCGTTTGGGGGAAGGAAAACTGCCAGGGGAGAGAGCACAGCATGGTAGAGAGGGGCAAATTACCCAAATGCTGCTGCTGGGGAAGCAGGCAGGGGAGGATGGCTCTCCTGAAGGACGAGGCTCAGCCCTGCCAAGGGACCTGGCAGGATTTTACCCCAGAGCACCCCAAATCAGGTCCTCAGGGATGCCAAAACACAGATGGAGGCCACTCTCCGAGGCCATGTTTGGATCTGGCGTGGCACGCTTGGGCTGCCGGGCAGGTGAGGAAGACTGTGGTCCTACTCCTCCTCGAGGTGAATCCAAAGAGGTCCACGGGCAACCAGGGCACATGCCATTTGGTTTAGGCAGCAGAGCAGGGTCTGCTTCAGTATTCAGTGCAGATGGTCTTAAATTGTTAATGAAGTTTTGAATTTTTAAAAATTTCGCTGGATATTTATGTATCACTGGCCATCTTTGGGCCTTGCAGCTTGGTGGATAATAAATGTATTAATATTATATAGTACTTTTCCTCTCCAAAGCGATTTCTAAACACTAGAGAAGCACTTTTATTCCTGTTAGGCTAATAGGAAGTGGTAGGTAGAGGATGTAAGGGCAATTCTGTACACACAAGCTCTGTCACTCGGACAGAAGATCTGGTTTCATACCAACTTAGCCAAACCCAGGCAAAGTGAGTCAGTACAACACAATGTCAGTGAAAACCCTACAGTTTTTGCATGGGGATGGTCAAAACTGTCTGCTCTTGTTTAATCATCAGTCCCTCATCCCAAAGGGCCTTCACTCACCTTTTAAAGTCCTTTGGGCAGCTCTTAATCGACTTAAGGAGAACGTCAGAGTGAAGCCTCATTGGGGCTAATTCTGATAACGAGAATTTCAGACCCAAAGCATCCAGGCTGACTCTGCCACGGCCCCTGGATGTCCACAAGGAGGTGAATAATTCAAGGCAGCGCTGTCCTGGCCTAGGCTGAAGCGGAGAGTGAGAAAGGACCTCTCTGCACCATCTCTCTTTTTTTCTCAACTGTTGCCTATTTCATCAGCCAAAGCTGTGCAGCCTGATTTTTAAGCTCCCAGTCACACCAGGGTGCACGGTGGCTGTGTATGAAGATAGCCTGAAGGCAGCAGTCCTTCCAGGATGATTAACTAGAGGGGCTGTATTGATAAGCTAGAGACTGAGTGACAAGAGCAACCACTGTGAGTGGAATAATTAATCTATTACCTCTCACAAGGACTAGATCTGATTTAATTATCTCTTCCTGGTGAGGAGGAGGGAGTTGAAGCAAGACCCTGGAGATGGAGTGTAGTGGATCAGAAATCAGCACATGTTTTTAAGCAGAGAATAATCACAGTTTCTTGAAAATAAAAATATGATTTTCCTGTTAATATCGCTGATACATCCTCCCAAGCATTTCACTCTCCATCTTCTGCAGTATCTCTACGATGGGATGGACATCAGCAACTTAGCAGTGGACTTTGCTGTGGTGTGGAACGGGAACTTTGTTATTGATAACCCGGAGGATCTGAAAGGTAACATCTGCCTGAGCTGGCGTCTGAGGCACGGGAGGGAGGGTGGTGGTGTGTGCTGGGGAGCTGCTGGTGGTTCCTGCTTTGGGCAAGAGCAACTCCCTCTGCTCTACCCATGGTGGAGCTCGCTAAACACCAGCCTTGGCTTTGGGAACCGACGGCATGAGTCCTCTCTTGGACTCGTTAAGTCAGAACTCATCGTGTGCCTTTGCTGAGAGCCCAAGAGCAGCTGTGGGTAGTGGGGATGCCTCCATTCCTGGCTTGCTTCTGAGCTCCTGTCCCCTCCTGCCTGCAGTGCACCTCTACAAGTGCGCAGCCCAGCGTGAGAGCTGCGGGCTCTGCCTGAAAGCCCACCCCAAGTTCGAGTGCGGCTGGTGCAGCGGCGAGGCCAAGTGCACGCTGCGGCCCCACTGCAGCGCCTCCCCCCTCCAGCCCTGGCTCGACTGGTCCAGCAGGAACGTCAAGTGCTCCAACCCTCGCATCACCGAGGTAAGAGCCTTCATCCTTCCCTTCCAACCTCTGCCCCCTCCTTCCAGCGTGGGTTTGTGCCTGCTTTCCTGCTCCTCTGAACGCCTGCCGTCACCCAGACGGCCCTGAAGAGCAGGGAATAAAACGCTCCGTTACTTTGCTGGGAAGTTAATGTGTGGATCCACTGGCTCGTGGCCGGGGTGTGCAGCCCCCTGGCCCCACCAAGCAGCCACCGGTTTCCAGCCATGAGGCCGGCGTTGGGGTGACCGCTATGGACCGTTGCAGGAAGGCTAATTAAATGAAAGGAGCTAATTAGTCTGTAGTTGATGCTTCTGATGTTTCTGTTCAGCCCACTGAGGGATGCAAAATGTCTCCCAGGAGCGTTTTTACCCGTAAAACTGCACTCGGTCTGTTAATGTGACTATTAGGAGTGACACTCATATCAGGTGGGGATGAAAGATTTTGGTTTCTCACTTAATTAACTCCCTCCCAAGGCCTCCTTTGCCCTGACTGTGCCCGTACCGCAGAAGGCAGGGGAGGGAATGGGTGTAAAAGTGTTGGACCCAAGTATCCTGTTGCAGTGATGGTGGTGGCAGGGCAGGGGCAGGGCTTAGCACACAGGCTTCTGCCAGCTGAATAAGGACCCCAGTGGACATTCCCTCCTAACTCAGACTGGTTTCCGCACCAGTTTAGCTAAACTGGCCCATGCTAAACCCCTTGGGAGGAAAGGCCTCCCTGTTATGGAGAAGGGGAGGAACCAGCAGTGATGCTGTGTCAGGGCTGGAGGAGGATGCTGCTGAGGAGATTCCACCCACCCCACAGGGGGCATTACCAGGCCCTTGTTATTTCTTTCTTAGACCTTCTGCAGAGCCCATTTGTACCTTCGATGGCTGGGTATTTCTCCTGTACCTTTGATGGGTGGGTATTTCTCACGTGGTGTGTTTTGTAGAGCGCAGAGCGGAGCCGGCGAGGCTGTGGAGGAGCAGAGGTGGTGGTGCTGACTGTACAGAGACCTGAAAGCGTTGAGAAACGTTGAGACTCCTTTCCTAGGCTGGTTGCTTGGTTTGGCAAGCCATAGCTAGCTTTGCAGAGAGATAAAATGAGCCTTAAAGGCTTGCCTGGTTACTCACCTTCTCCTGCCAGTAGTCAGAACCCAAAGTTTTCTTGCCCAAGTGCTGTTCTGACTTGGACACAGTCATGCTGCAAGATGCAAAACAGCCTAAGATTTTTTTCATCATAAACCACTCAGACAGTTGTAATGCTGAAGAAGCCTTAGATTTATTTCTTCACCCCTCCTTGAGCTAAGCAGAGAAGGAGAGAAAAACACCCTGCTCCAGCTACCGAGTGACTTGCGTGGAAGCGCTGCCAGGCTGGCTCTGGCGGCTGGCTGCGGGCACGGCGCTGCCACCGAGTGTTTTATCACTGTCCAACTTGAAAGCAATACTCTTGGTCTCTGTCCAAGGAGAAAAGAGCAGAGCTTTGCTGATAGAGATTTCTTGTCCCTGTAACCAGGTCTGTGTCTCAGCCTTCAAAGCAGGATGCTCAGGGTGCCTGGCCGGGGGATGTTTTGAGTCTCGGGAGATTGCCCCGAGGGGATTTGGAGATGAGAGAATTGAGTAGGAAAAGTCTGTGCTTTCATTGCTTATTCCAGAGTGAGGGTCAGAGAG
The DNA here is from genome assembly GCA_013400555.1 of Jacana jacana. NCBI lineage: Eukaryota > Metazoa > Chordata > Aves > Charadriiformes > Jacanidae > Jacana > Jacana jacana. The sequence continues at coordinate 143,908 of VZTM01038911.1, forward strand.
AGAAAATCCACATTTCAGGGGAGTGTATTGTCCCGTGGCCTCCGCGGACTCTGGCAGTTCTGTGAGCTCTTGTGATTTTATCACAGGTCTTGAAGTGTTCGATGTTTTCCCGTGAACTCCACCTCCTGCCCTTCTTTTTGGGAATTCATAGCTTTTCTTTTTTTTTAACTTTTTTTTTTTTATGAAACTCAAGCTTGCAGTTTCTGCAGTTGTAGAAAAATGAAGAGGAAAGCAGAGGGAAGTAATGGCTTTTTCATGGCCACTAGTGGCTGTCTCGTGGATGGGAAGGACACTGTATAGGACTAAAACTCTTACAGAATTGGGCTAAGTTCTTGAGCGGTCACTCTGTGGAAAATTGCAAAGCCTAAGTAGAAGACCTAGAGGGTTGATCTTCCCAAACCTTTCAAAAGCACAGGTTAACTTCTCTCATCTCCCTTCCCCTCCAGAAAAACCTATGAGCACTGGTGAGCGGCTCTGCATCCTGCACACCTCGGCAGCCTGGGCTGGGGAGCAGCATTTGGTCTCCTACCAGGGCTCACCTCGCAGCCTGCACCACTCGGGCTAAAAGGGCCTTCATACAGGCTGCTCTCCACTCCTTTTGCATTGTCTGGCCAAGTTGACTCTTTCTGTCAAGGCAGAGGTTAAGGGCCTTGCTCCCAGTCACTGGTGCCTTCAGGGGATGCATAATTAGCAAGAAGAGGCTGTGTTTTAATAGTCATAGAAGTAAATGAGCAGTAGGATAGAAGCAGTCCTTTTCTTTTTCTGAGTGAGAGGCCCAGCTGTCACCAACAGTGTGTCCCCTGAACAGCATAAAACTTCCACACAGTCTGTGGTCTTAGCAATAAATAAATAAAAATCAGTTTTCCTGCGAACAAGCAGCGCTCTGATCTCCTATTCATTTATTTGCAGGCCTCATTAATATAACATCAGCGCAACAAACAGCTGAAGGGGGGTTTGGGGGGGGACAATGTCAGGCTGAATAATGGAGTTGCTCTGCTGAGATAACAATTAGGTTCTGAATGTGCTATCAGCTAGGGCAGAGATGAGGAGGGATCATGCCGGGATGACAATGCTCATGTGCTGGCTCCCCGCTGGGCTCATCAGCTGGGATCCAGCCAGCTTAGAGCAGGATGAAGGGGAAAAAAAAAAGCCACAAACCAAACCACAAAGAGAAGGAAGGTGGATGACATTTTTTGGGGGAGGGTGGGCAAGGGTTATGTGGGTTAAGCCGTTTATTCTGCCAGCCAGGCGCTCTCCCTGCTCCCTAGCAGATGCCAAGTGGTCTCAGGCTCAGGGCTTGGCTCCAGCTCCTGGAGAAAAGCCCCCTCCGACCCACAGACGGTCCCAGCTCTCCCCATCTCATGCACAGGCTTCATCCCGAGGCTAAATACCACCTGACTTGGGAAATGCTGAACCCTGCAACCTGCAAGATGTTGGGCTGAGAACATTCATCCTGCATCGTTTCTGCAGGCTGGGGAGGGAGATGTGCTGGCACCTTGTGGGAGTTCCTGGATTCTTGGAGATCCTGGGATCCTTGGAGATCCCTGGGATCCCCACCCTGGTTTCAAGTAAGAAGCAGCAGCAACAGAAGCTCAGTGGTGCCTCTTCATCCCTGATGTGATGTGAGGGTGACCACGTTCCTGCCACCTACCCACCTCGTCTCTGGGTTTGGACCCTTTCTGTGAAGAACCCAAGGCTTCACACTGGGGTAAATCCTTTCCCTGAGAGCAGGAACGGGCGTTTTTAGAGGCGGTGGGTTGGTTATTTGTTCCATTTGAGGAGAGGCTGTTGCAGAGGGGAGAGGTGACCTGCCTAGAATAATCTAGGGGAGCCAAAAAACCAAAGGCTCTACCTCCCACACCCCACTCTGGATCTTGGGGACTTTCAAACTCCTTCAGTTTTGCAAACAATCTAAAATACTTCCATCAGGGGCACAGACCCCTGAACAGCGACTGTACGATACCTGGTAATGGCCTTGCTTTTCCTTAGCTGACCTTTGCAGGTTCTCTTGATCTTCTGCAGACCCCTGAGTGAAAAGCCACTCAGTGTGTAAAGTGTATGGCTTGAAACTGGAGAATATTTCTTCTTAAACCTCTCTGTCTCAGCCAGAAATCCAGGCTGTCGTTGCAGCCAGCCCTGCAGCTGGAGCATCTCCCCAGCACAGCCAGGCTGGGGCTGAAGGTTGCCCATGGGCTTGTTCAGCTGGAAGAACCTTGGCCAAGCATCCTCCCAGCATCGGGGTGACCCAGGCATGCTGCTGGAGGGGATGGGGGGGGGGTGTCACCAGCCCTCGCTGCAACGGGACCTTTAAGACTTATCTCCTTTCTGCGATTTTTGACTGAATCTCTCCAGCTGTAATTAATTGAATGCATCTGTTCTAACCCTGGGGCTGCTTTATGGCACAGTTACTTCAAAACTGTTCAATTAGCGGCCACTAAAATCTAGGTCGAGCGGAGCTCCATATTGGGGATTTTCCAGGTCAGGACATTTTCAAAATGCAGCCTGGGCTCTGCTTTGTTCAGCGAGGCCGGGTTGGCTCTGCCCGTTGTGGTGAGGTCAGGAAATGGCAAACTGTGACTTGGGTTTGGGTTTGGGTTGGGGTGGTTTGTTGGGTTGTGTTTTTTTGTTTCCTTATTATTTTATGAACAGCGCTGCGACAACGCGCCCGGCGGTGTTAAGCGCTCCGGCAAACACGCTTTAACGTAATCCAGAGCTGCAAAGGACAGTTGTAACTGTCAAGTAGGTGAACCACCGAGTTCAGGTGATTCCCAGCAAGCCATGCCAACGTTTCCAGTGCAGGACTGGGTGTAATGTGCTACGACTTGATTTTGCCGTGCCTTTTAGGGGCAGGGTGAGTGCTTCACGGAGCTAAACGATACAAGACGTGCCGTGCGGTGTGAGTTTCAGATAAGAGCAGCACAACAGGCAGTGGGTGGTGAATAAGTTAGAACCCTGGGCCATGGTGGTTGAGGGGAGAGGAGGGGAGAAGGGAGAGGGAGGCAGAAATTCAAGATACGCAGAGGAAGAGGAGGGTGGTTTGATGGACGGGGCAGCTCCTGGCTCTGGTGGGTGCATGGAGCAGGCTGGACCCCAGCAGGGGGAGCAAATACAATAGCAGCTCCTAAAACAGGAGCGGAGAGCAAGAAACACTGAGGTATAAGCCAGGGAGAAGGAGAAGGGCTTCAGCTGGGATTTGAGATGCAGGGTTTTGTTGGGAGCCCCAGAATCATAGAATCATTCAGGTTGGAAAAGACCCTTGGGATCATCAAGTCCAACCATCAGCCCCACTCTACAAAGGTCTCCCCTACACCAGATCCCCCAACACCACATCTCAGCGACTCTGAAACACAGTCAGGGATGGGGACTCCCTGGGCAGCCCAGTCCAGGCTCTGACCACTCTTGCTGGGAAGAATTCTTGCCTCTTGCCTAACCCTACGCTGCTGCAGCTTGAAGCCATTCCCTCTCCTTCTATTCCTAATTCCCTGTGAGAAGAGACCAGCACCAACCTTTCTACAATGCCCTTTCAAGCAGTTGTAGAGAGGGATGAGGTCTCCCCTCAGCCTCCTCTTCCTCAAACTAAACATTCCCAGCTCCCTCAATCACTCTCCATAAGATTGATGCCCCAGGCCCTTCCCCAGCTCCGTGTCCCTCCTCTGCACTCGCTCCAGCCCCTCCAGATCTCTCTGGTGTTGAGGTGCCCAGAACTGGATGCAAGACTCAAGGTGTGGCCTCCCCAGTGCTGAGCACAGGGGGACGTGGGGTGTCCTGATGGTGTGAGCAGTTTGCATTGGGTGGGAAGGGGATGATGTGCTTCATGGCACTGGCAAGTTCTGGGGTTCCTCCAGGGCTGTTTTGGGGTGCACTCACCCCACAGTGCAGCAGGTCACTGGGACCTGCTCCTGTGATGGGCCTGGTGCTCGTCTGCCTTCCCAACCCCGTCTGCCCCAGGAAGCAGCAAGCCCTTGAGAAGGTGAAGGAAAAGCTGCCATCCATCCAGAAACGCTCAGTGAAAGGTTTTGAAGAGCTCAAGTCTTTTGCCAAAGACAAGGCTGGAACAAACAAGCGTAAACAAGATTTATCCATTAAATTAATTGAATTGTATTATTATGGATTATGTTTATTTATTAATAACAGCTGTAGCACAGAGAAGATTAGTAACTTGCCCAAGAGCAACAACAGAGTGGTGGCAGATTCAGGACGACTGTTTGAGAGTCTTAGGTCCACAATTTGTGCCTATACATTATTGTAATTTATGCTCCTAATTGAAGAGGATATTGTCCTTAATGAAAGTCTACAGAACCCGAGATGGTTATGGCTGAGGCAGGCTATAAACAGCCAGCTTTAAAGCACACACCTCACTCTTTAGCATTTGTAAGTCACTTGAGGCGCCAGCTCCCTAATAAAATGTGACATTATCGTTCAGAGAAGAGCCAAGGCAGAAGTTAACAAGTTTCTCCAAAGCAGTGGGCAACTTCTGGAAGGTGACTTACCATCTTCTATATATATGAAAAAGGAGCCAGTCTTGTCCTTCCACAAGGGTTTCTGGGGGAAGCATTGTCCACACCCTGTGGGACCTTGATGTTCTCTCTTGGAGCTTGGAACAGATGCATTTCAGCATCCTTGGGTTGAAATCCATCTGTGCTGGGTTGGCCTGGGTTGGACTTCTCCAAGACATCTAGAGGGCTCATGGAAGGTGGTGCTGGCCTGGGTTTGGCAGCACTTGACCTCCCTGGGCAGTCTGCAAAGCAAAAGTGTGGGGTTGGAGAAGCCAGAGGTGGGGTTGAAGAAGCAGGGGTGTTGTGGGGGCACCAGCTCAACTTCCCTGTGTTTTGTTTCCCTCTAGATCCTGACGGTGTCGGGCCCCCCGGAAGGAGGGACAAGGGTGACCATCCGTGGCGTGAACCTGGGCCTGGATTTCTCTGAGATTGCCCACGGGGTGCAGGTTGCTGGGGTGCAGTGCACACCCCTGCCTGAGCACTACGTCGTTGCAGAACAGTGAGTGGCCTCCAGGACCTTACCCATCCCCTCTGTCAGTCCCCAGGGCTGCCCAAAGCCTCTTCCCTGACCTCCAGCAAACGCAAAGGAGGCCACGAACTCATCCAAACCCCAGGTGTCATCTCTCCACCCTACAGACCTAATGGGAAGGGGTCTTAGAGGTAGAGGATGCCTGGAGCTGGGGCACGCCATTCCTACACCAGAAGGGGATGAGGTGTTTGGATGCTCTCTCCCGGGCGTTAAATGGCCCTTTAAGCTTCCATTAGGTCTTTTTGTTTCCTTCCCCACCCCCTGGTTCCTGCTTGGCTAAGCAACTTTTTCTGATGAGCACCTTGCTGCCGACTCTGAGCCTCTCTGCCCCCTCTGCTCCCCGTGGCACTTGAAATTCTGCCGGCGCTGCTGGCTCCCCACAGCCATTTGTTAGGCGGGTGCGGTGGTGACAGGCGCTTAATCCGAATGGGCCTCCACTGGAGTCAATTCATTTATTTCACTAAGAAAAATGTCAACTGAAAATTAGAAAATAGGCATGTAACAGGGGATGGGCGAATAAACCTCCCACTGTGACACATGCTCCCGTTGCTGGTTTTAGGGGGGAGGATGTCCTGGTGTAGCCAAGGTGCTGGGTGGGGGGGAGGTTGTGTGTCATTGGTGCAGGGCAGGAGAGGACATATCTCCCCTTGGGTTGTCTAATCTGACCTGCTCCCACAGACCAGGACAGTGCCCTGTGTTTGTAGGGCTGTGGCTGCAATGAGTGAGGGGGAGCCCAGGCCCCATGCAATGAGGGGGGGGAGCCCAGGCCCCATGAGTGATCCCACCAGCAGGGATCTGCCTCAGCTTCGGCAGCAGCAGCTGAGAAACGTTGTCCTCTGCTGGTGAGATGCATTTGGTGGGTCCCAGCCTGACCCCCAGCGTAGATGAAGGACCTATCACTAACATATGAGAGTGTTGGCTTGGTTTTTCGCTCGCTCCTTCTCCTTGTTTCCCCACCTGTAAGACAGAAATGACATGAATCTCCTCTCCAAGCAGCAGAGCTGGGTGCAATGTAGCGGGTAGGATGTCTTCCAATCACTAGAGGAAGGATGCTCTGGACCTGGTGGTGTTGCAGGGATGGCTCCAAGCACAGCACCCATAGCACTGTCACTGCTATCCTTTGGGCTGTTCTGCCAACAAGTATTTTGTTTTCTTTTATTTTTCAAATAAAGGGTGGAAGATTATAAAATTATGCTCCTTTGATGGTATGAAGCTCTGATTTTATAATCATGACTCTAATTACGGCTCTTCAGCTTTCAAAGTTTGTTAACATCATTAAAACATTTACCCTGGGCAGATAACAGCAAGTGTTTGCATGAGAGCTGCCTTTTAGAGATGAATACAGATAAAAGGACCCTCTTAAGGGTTCTGTGGGCAGACTGAATTCCAAGACTGTAATGACTCACCATATGCTCCAGCCACGCAATCTATCAGCCAGCAATTAGGTTAATGTTGGTGAAAGGGCCACTTAGCCCAGCAATCAGCACCCTACAGCTCTGCCGAATGCATAGTTTTGTAACAAGGTACCTGCTGGGAATGTGGCTTTTATCGGGAACCAGGCTCAGGTGGACCAGGGTCGCCTGTGCCCCCTGTCCTGCCCCCTGTCATGCCTGGTACCCTTGGGCAGGTGCTGATTTACTGCTAAACAGTCGAGTATTTGGTGTTTCCCCCCTGTATAGAGCGCTTGGGGGCATCCCTGCTGCTTGTGGGAGAAAGATTCCCCTCTCCTCTCCTGCCCTTGGGGTGTCAGGAATCACTTCACCTTACTTTGGTCACCTGTGGGCTGTCAGGAGCTGAGATTTCTGCTCCCCGACGCTAGCCCTAGCCCAACAACACAGAAACCCTGCCTCCTGCCCTGCTCTCAGGAGGAGAAGGAATGGAGCAGCAGAGAGAGGAGCCCGGGCGATGCCTGGTTGAAAGGCAGGGAGAGGAGCACGTGGCAGATGAAGGCACGCAGCTGAGATGCTTCAGTTTCTGTTCTCCAAAGGCAGCGTCTCTCTGGGCAACCCGTTTTGATGTGCAGTAATAAGGACTTGCACATTAGAGCTCTTTACTAGCGTGTGTGCATTTCATTAGGCCTCCTGGCATCACCTGTGCTTGCTATCGGCGGCTTCTTTTTTCCTTTAGTCTCTTTTACTTTATTTGTAGTGAATTTAAAGCCGCTGAAGGCAGCTGAAACGCTGCCTTTCACAAATTGGAGCATTTCATGCATTTGCATGTGACCAGCAGAAGAGCCAGCGTTTCCCCTGCTGGTCTGCAGGAGCACCTTCAGCCTCACCAGGAAGGGTTGCTGTGGCTCTTCCTCAGGCCTCAGTCTCGGGGTGGGACACCAGCCAGTGTCTCATCACCCACATTACCACATCCCCCTGCCCTGAGGTAGGTTACTCCTGTCCTGAGCTTTACAGGATGCTCTGGAATTGGTCTTTCCAGCGTTGAAGCGAGCAGCACCCACCTGCTTTGGGTACAGCAGGAGAGCCCTCCCCACCCTGGTCCTTTGGGACCCTCTCTTGAGCCCACTGGCGCAGCAGGCATTTGCTAGGTCTCCTCTCCAGCAGGCATTAGGCATTCCCAGTGCCCTGGGACTTTTGGAATGAGGGTTTCCTCATCTTCCATCCTGGTGCACTGGGAATAACCCTCGTGGCTCTCCCCATCATAGTATCATGGAATGTTTCAGGTTGGAAAGGAACTTAAAGATCATCAAGTTCCAACCCCCCAGCCATGGACAAGAGCAGGTTGCTCAAAGCCCCATCCAGCCTGGTCTTCAACACTTCCAGGGATGGGGCAAAGCCATCCTTATGGTTTTCCCCACCTGGGGATGTGCCCACGGCGCTGAGCTGGGCCATGGGGGGAGAGTGAAATCGGTGACTTTCGGTGCCACCAGCTCCTTTTACCAGCATCAGCATGTTCTGCATTGGCCAACCCTGTCTCCCCTGCAAAGCCTGCTCTCCATGGCTGTCTCTATCATCCCCGAGCAGGTTTCTCCATTTTTGATTAACTGGGAGACTGCAGTGTGAGCTGTTCCCTTAATGAACTCATCTGTTACTCTAAGGACTTCGCACTCACTTTGCTACTGGCTAATATATTGCCATTAGTGCTCTGCTTTGCTCTGGAGTTTACAGCTTGTAATAATTATGTCTAATTTTGATATTTTTTTTTTCTTTAAATTACTAAATGGGGTAAAAATAGACTCAGTAATTAACTTCTTCTAAAGAGGCAGATATCAAAGTTAAAGGAGGAGGGGAGGGGGGAGGAAGGCAGGAAGAAGGCAGCCAGCCCTGTGTGGAGCTGCAGAGGGCACGGCTGGCACCTCCTGCCAAAGCTTCACTGCGGCATTTCTGCTTCCAGGATCGTCTGTGAAATGGGGCAGGCGCTTCCCGGGATCAGCTCCGGCCCAGTGCTCCTGTGCATCGGAGAGTGCAAGCCCGAGTTCACCGCCAAGTCCACCCAGCAGTACGTCTTTGTGGTGAGTGTCCTGCTTGGGGGTGGGACAAGGGGATGGGTAGGCAATGGGGACAGTGCATGTCCCCCAGGGGAATGTCCGTGCTCGACCAGTGCAGGTGTCATAAGGATGAGGCTCAACAATCCCCAAATTGCCATTTTTTTCTGATGTTTCCCCCATGACATTGCACAATTCCTTGGTAGCCCAGTCAACAAGCCCAGTTTTCAGGATCTAGAGCTGGCACAGGTTCCAGAATAAACCAGATTTATACAGGGACATAAACCCAGGGTTCCCTCAGGGTTTGGTTTCAGCTTTGCACCTCCAAAATAGTGATAACCTCCTGAATTGCTGGGCTCAGCTACTCCTTGCAAAGGTCATTGCTGTGATCCAGCAGGAGCATTACGCAAAGTGGAACTTTGTTCCCTACCCCAGGACTTTCAGTGCCCCAGGAATTGCCAGGGAGCTGGAATCACCCTCAAAATTTCCCTCTGTTTGTAATGGACATTGTTAATTTGGTGCTTAGTGAATGGGGATGAATCCAGGGCTCTGCTTTTTGGTTTTGAAGCTGATTCTGTGCCTACCTTGGGTACAAATACAGCTGCCAATAGACCTTTTTACATCAACACAGAAACCCACACCTGGCAAGGCAGCCCCAGAGAGAGTCCATCCCTTTGCAGCTCCAGTCCTGAGGTCCTGCTAGAAACTCAGCTGTAACCAGTTCCCTGTGAAACCTAAAAACATCTGAGTTAGTTTCTGTGTCTGTGGGTTTAACCTCTTTTCACCCTGGTGCCATTTGGGGTGGAAGGGTAATTCTGCATCTAAATATTCAGGGACTTTTCTTTTTTCCCCTCCAAGGATGCTGGCTCAGTGTTGGCTTTCTCTGCCCTAGGTTGGTGTTGGTGGGCTTCCATCAGCTGAGTGGGTCCTTTCTTTCTCTTGTTTAATTAGCAGCTTTTTGGTTCATAAACTGAAAAGCTAGAGCTAGGGTTTCTCATATCTCTAGTTTTGCCTTAACTGGGCACTTCATCCACCCTGATTTTGCCCTTAGTGGGATCTCTATGCAGGGAAACTCCAGCACTCACCAATTGTCCACGATTTGTGAACTCATTGAGAGAGAAATCGGGCTGGGGCCCCGCTGCCCTATCGGTGTTGGAAATGACACCCTCCCCTGGGCTGTCAGTTATTCCACAACATACCAGGGGTAGAAAATATCGCCATCTTTTGCTCATACATGCCAGAACAACCCTCCCCTGGTCATCACAGGGTGCTGCCAGCATAGCCCCCAGGTTTGCTATTACTAGAGGGCAGGTTCCCGTGTGCTGCAAGGGCGGTGCTCTCTTGCTTTGTGTTAAATAACAACCAGGGGCTGGTGGAAGGTAATTGCAGAGAGGAATCTGGGAGTAGTGGGACCTTGCAGCAACCTGGTGAGCATCCACTGAGCATTAGCATCCTTTGTCTTGGTGCTTCTGATTCCCAGCACTTACCCTGATTATATCACTTCTTTTTCTCAGGCATCTCAAACTTCCAGCACACCTTTTCCTTTTGTTAGTTGGCCCCTATTTTTCTCTTTAGCGCCGCCACAAATTCCATTACGGCAGGGTTTATGCCATTAAAGTCAGTAGTAAAATTGATTGGTACCTTAAAGCAGAGCTCTGTTCTGACCCTGAGAGGGTTCATGCCTTGGTGAGCTCATCTGGTGCCTGACACCACGCCGGAGTGATGCTGTCACCTTAATTACACCCGTTTTATCTGGGCAGGTGGAACCTTGGAGCTACATTGGGTCTGTAAATCTGTCATAATTATCACCAAATCATGGCTTGAAGATGGAAAATTCTTATTCAGCTTTCAGGCCCTCGTCTCACACTGGCTTCACCCCAACCTTGGGAGTTTTTGCTGGTCTCCAGGACAAGCCCTCAGCTCTCCTCTCTTCTCCTTGTGTACATGAATGAGTGCTCGGGGTTATGGCCCGAGCTTTTAGTTGTGGGCAATGCTTTGAACTGCCAAGGCTTGCAGTGCTTGGATGAGGTGATGCTCACACCAAAAGTGCCAGGAGGTGCTGAGAATTCCTTTGGAATGCAGAAGAGGGCTGTCCTTCCCAGTCTGTGTGCGGCTCTGGGGCTGTGCTTCCCAGGGTGCCTGTTCACTGAACATCCTGTGGAGGTTTTTATGCATTTTGGAATTGTACCTCTTTGGTTGTCTGAAATGCTCCCAAGTCTGCCTTGTGTAAATATTGCTATTACCATCCGTATTGTCTAGTACTGCTGTTAACTGGGATAATCACAGAATACCCTGTGCTGGAAGGGACCCGTGAGGATCATTGAGCCCAGCTCCTGACCCCAGCTAGGATAAGAGCTGTGAGCTGACCATGAGCAGTTGAAGGACGAATCTCTCCCTCCTCTGATATTATTCCATAATTACCCACAGCAGGGCGGATGCTGTGTATTTCTCCGGTCTATTCAGGAGTCAGGGTCAAACAAAGCTTTCGGTCTAAGCTGCTTTGGCAAATGCCCTGGCACCCAGAAAACACATGTTGCATTGTGAGAACAGCAGAGCAAACAGGACCAACTCTCCGAGCTGCCAGGCAGGTGGTACCAGGGGAGCAGAGCTGGGCGGCTGCCAGCCGCTGCAGACGAGAGCCATAAAGAGGGTAATGGGAAAGCATTAGGAAAACAATTTGGTAATATCCACTGATTGAAAACAAATAAAAAAGGTACCTGCTTTCTGCAAATTCTATTAAGGGGAATAAATAGCTATCATGGCGCAAGGCAGGATAAAAAGTGGCATTGCTGCAATAATACCACCCATGAAACGGCGAGTGGGATCTGAGCTGGCCCACCAAGGATGTCTTTCCGTCTGTGGTGGGGAACAGGCTCTGCCCCCACAATAGTGTCACTGGCAGCAGGCAAAAGGGCTGAGTTTGTCCTTTTCTCTCCTCAGACGCCAGCTGTGAGTTTCCTGAACCCCAGCCGTGGCCCGGAGTCAGGAGGGACGATGGTGACCATCTCCGGGCACTACCTGGGAGCTGGCAGCCGCGTCTCGGTGCTCCTGGGAAACCAGACCTGCGAGTTCTATGGGTAAGGGACCGGGTCGGGGCAGTGCAGGCTCCTACCATGCACCTCCTGGCTACCAGGGCTGCACCAGCACCTATCTCTGTGTCAGCTGTAGCTGAGCCTGCAAAAATTCAGCCACCACAAAAATGAGTTTGGGAACCCACAAAGGTGCCCATTCCTTCTTTTATTGCATGAAACCGTCTTCTCTCTGACCGTGCCTGAGCCGTGCTTGGCAAGGCAGGGATTGCATCAGTATTAATGCTGGCCATTATTTTATTTTAATGCTGCTACAACGTTAACTGGTCCAAAAATCTCAGGGAAGCGTCACCACGGTTGTAAAATGTTTATAGTTGTCATCAGTGCCTGCCCCCAGCCCGGCTGATGGGAAGAAGATGTAATCTCTAGAAGAAACAGCTAGCTTCTCTTTTCACAACACCAACAGGTTGCCTTACTTTTGTGGCAGCCACCACTGCAGGTGCCACAACCTCCCAGAGATCATAGAATCATAGAATCATAGAATCATATAGGTTGGAAGAGACCCTTGGGATCATCAAGTCCAACCATCAGCCCTACTCTACAAGTTCTCCCCTACACCAGAGCCCTCAACACCACATCTAATCTACTCTTAAACACAGTCAGGGATGGGGACTCCACCACCTCCCTGGGCAGCTGATTCCACTGACTGACCACTCTCTCTGTGAAAAACTTTTTCCTCATGTCCAGCCTAACCCTTCCCTGCTGCAGCTTGCAGCCATTCCCTCTCCTTCTATCGCTCATTGCCCGTGAGAAGAGACCAGCACCAACCTCTCTCCAATGCCCTTTCAAGCAGTTGTAGAGAGTGATGAGGTCTCCCCTCAGCCCTCTCTTCCTCAAACTAAACAATCCCAAATTGTTGGTGGGATGGTGGGAGCGAGGGGAGGGCTTCTGCGTGGGAGGGCAAGGACCCGCACGCACCTTCTGCTGGGAAAGCTCGCGCAGCCATCGGTCTCCTCTGGGATTGCTCTGGCAAATTTGCTTTTTACCCAGCAGTGTAAACACTGAGTTGACATTTGCAGGGTTTAATGGGTTTTTCTTGGGGCTTAGTTAAAAAAAAGACACAGGTGGTTTACATCTGTGTGCACCCCGTGTATGCATCCCTGCGTGACTGCCCCGGTGCAGCATTTCACAGCATGGGCACAGCCTGTGCGGGAACGGGGTGATGTGCAAGGGGGGTTGTGCCCCTCAAATCCTCACTCAGGCTTCTCAGGAGGAACAGGAGAAGTTTCTGGGAAAGTGAAGACCCCTGGAGGTGGATTTCTCATCTGGAAGACCAAGAGGTTCTCTGGTGCGGGAGCTTTGGGTGTGCAGAGGTGGGAACACATCGGGCTATCAGCCTGTGCTTGTTCTAGGCCCATCCTAGAATGCTGTTTCGGGAGGTCTGGACATGCCAAGGTCTTTGTGTGCAGCTGAACTCTCCAAGTGCCAAGCACTGAACTGATCCATCAACATTTCTTCCTGTCTCTGAAACCGAGATGCCAAATTGCTTCCTCGGATCCACACGGGTATCAACGTTACCACCGGCAGAAGGAGCCACCAAGGCAGCCGGGGAGCAGAAACACGGTCCCTTAAACATATGCTTATATTCAGGCAACCTGCAGATCCTGACCTGCAAAACCTGGAAGAGTTTTGAATTCTCTCTGAGTTCTAATTACAGCAGGCAAGCAGAAACTTAACCAAAGCGAGCGGCAGTGTGTGAATGGCACCATCCTTCACGCGGGGTCACGCTGTGCACTTTGTTGTGCTTGGACTGTTTTGAGGCAATGAACTTCAATTGTACTCGAGGGTGTGGGGGAGCCTGATTAGATGAAGCAGTTTCTAATGAGATTCACTCTAATTACAGCTTCCCCCATTCTCCCCTCTCTGATCGGAGGAGTGGGTAGATTCACCATGACGACATAATAATAGCACGGAAAGCTAATTAACTGATCACAGGGAGCTGGGAGCAGCTCTGCCAGCAGCAATGCGTCACTCGGCAGCTCAAGCCAGAGCTAAGCAGGCATGGTGGGGTCTGGGGGGGGCTGAGTGGCAGGGCAGGCAGTGGGCAGGCAGCAGGCAGGCAGCAGGCAGGCAGCTGGCAAGCAGCTCTCTGGCTGCCTGGGCACGCACAGCAACACTGGGAGCATCAGCAAGGAGGGTGGAGCAACACAGTCCTCGCACAAGGATGCCTTCGTGGTTAAATTAAACCTAGGTGGAGGGTGAGAATTAAGTGAGGGAGGGAGGGAGGAAGGGAGGGAGGAAAGAGGAGGGGAGGGTGAGGAAGGGGTAGACATGTAATTGCATCAGTAAGGACATCCAGGTCCAGTTTGTTTCAGGTGTTTCAGGAGGTTGTTTCGGTTCCCTCTGTTGTTGGTGGGTGCAAGAGCTGAGGTGTGAGCTGGGAACATCGTGGTACCTTCTGTTCCATACTTGCTGAAGTTCCTGGTGCCAAGGGAAGTGCCCACACTCCTAGGGGAGGGCAGGGAGCGTGTAAAGGCTCTAAAGGTGCAGCATCCCTTTGCCCAGGTGGAGACACCGGAGCTTTGCTGGAAGCTGGGCAGGGGCACGGCTGCGCTCAGCCTCCAGGCTCCCTGTCCTGGTTTGAGGTAAAACAAACCCATTTTCTGTTCAGTAGTTTTGCTTTTTTAGCTGGGCCTCTTCTAACTAACTAAAGTCTGAAATCAACAGCACATTGTTCAGAGACTGTACTACTGAACAGAAAATTGGTTTGTTTTACCTCAAACCAGGACACTCCCCCAAGAGCTGTGCAACCCCTGGGGAGGGAGAGGATGGTGAAGATAGGACGTTCAGCAGTGCTGGGTTTTGACTTAAGTGCCAAACTCTCAGCAAGGTGCTGAAGACCTGCCTGCCCAAAGCTAAACGAGCCATGGAAACAGCATGGCCTTTTTGGTGAGCTGGGGGCAGGTTTGGGCAGGCGGGATGACCGGTTGGTGGCTGTGCAGGGCACTGGTCTTGCAGAGATGTCACTCCAGCGCCTTTTGTAGGAACAGTGTCCAGGCTGACCACAGAACTGTTCCTCATGGCTCTGTCCCAGCAGCAGGAGCGGCATTGCTCCTATCTCATTGCCCTTCTCCATCCATCCATCCATCCATCCATCCATCCATCCATCCATCCATCCATCCATCCTCCACCCACCCACTGGCGCCTTTGTGCTTTGACAGCCCTTCGTTACCCTGCCACTGCGACCTTCTCCAGGGCTGTGATGGAAGCAGATGGTCTGTTGTGTCCAGCCAGGCAGCACCGAGGCTGAGGTCACCCTGCTCTGACGGGCAGACAAAGCTGGAAGGCAGCGGTGACGGTGGCATCGCCCTTCCCAGGCGGGGGCTTCCTGGGCTCCTTTATGCCGCTCACAAGGGCCCGTGTGTGCGGGGAGGCTGGGGAGGGGAAGAATTTGGCTTTTGAGTGAGCTTATGCATCCCGTTTAAAAAGCAGCCATCTGTTTTCACACGCCTGACAGAAGGCAGCGGGTTCACAGAGGGATGCAAGCGGCTGCAGTTTGGCACAAAGAGAGTGATTTCAGGCAGCCTGCTCTTCTCTCGCGGTGGGCAGGCAGCGGCCCCTCCACGGCAGAGCTCCGTTCCCTCCCTCCCCATGCCAGTGAATCCCTTCTGCCCATTGGGAGCTCATTCCCTTTGCAGGTGTCAGGGTCTGGGACCGAGTGATGGCTCAGCCCCTCTCTGAGCTGCCTCACTGCAGCTGCGCCAGCACCAAGGGTCATTTTCTGTCCCCCATGCCATGACCACCCGTTAACGCTTGACCGGCTTCTTCTCTTGCCCAGGCGATCCATGAACGAGATAGTCTGTGTGTCAGCACCCTCAGCCCATGGCCTGGGGCCTGTCCAGGTCTCTGTCAGCGTGGACCGGGCTCAGCTGGAGAGGACCTTGGTGTTTGAGTACATCGACGACCCCAAGGTGCAGCACATCGAACCCGAGTGGAGCATCGCCAGGTAACGCAGGGCTCCCACGGTGGGAGAGGAGCCAGCCCCGCTGGTCTGGGTCTTCTCTCTCATGCATACACACAAATGGGTCTGTATGGAGATGCACATCCCACCCAGCATCCTGGATTTGTCAGTGCTGGGCATCTGCAGCATTTGCATTTACCCAAAATCAGGTCCAGAGTTACTATAGTGGTTGAGATTACCAAGGCAATTACAGCAGCAGCAGTCTGCACCCAGATTCTGGGAGCACAAATAAAAGCCCCAAGATCACTTCCATCTGCTGAAGAAGTGCACAATTGCTCATTAAACGCTCCATCTTGTAATTCTGGACTAAAACAAAACCAGCAACCAACTAAGAAAAGAAAAAGCTGATGCTAATCAAAAAGTACTGTTTGTCCCAGATTCACTGCTCAGAACGGAGCGGCCGGAGCTGTCACCTCACCGTGACGTGACGTCCTTGCTGCTAAAAAGCCCTGGCCTTACTCCTCCCCTGGTGTTACTCTAATGGTTGTGCTTACAGGGGCTGTAACACAGCCATTCCTTTCAAATCCCAATTGTTTTTTAAAATTGCCCTTGAAAGGAGTAAGCATCTCACAGCAGGCTCTGCAAGGTGTCTGCTTTGAGTCCAAGATAGTGGGTGGTTTGGGTGGGAGGGGGAAGGTTTGGTGGGCTGGCCAGGACTGGGGGTCCTTGGAGGGGTCTAGAGGGGCCAGCGGGGCTCTGCTGCAGAGGTGCTGGAGACTGGGGTGAAACCGGGCTGTGCTGCTCCAGTTAGCACATGAGGAGGAAGCCAAGAGTGAAGAACTTTGCCCAGGGGCATTGGCTGTAGGAGAATGAGGGTGCTTTAGCCCGAGGGGTTGTGTCCTCCCTGGCCCCTACGGCACCGGGTGCTCTTCCTCCCTCCCCAGCTCTATGTGACAACCTGCTGTGTCTGCAGTCCAGATGCGAGCGCACGTCAGTTCCTTCACTGCACGTACCATTTGTCGTGGTCCTTAAAACCTCTGCTACCTAAATCATTAAACACTGTGACTAATTTATTGTCTTACGTATTTAGTCTCAGCTCAGTTGATTTCTTTGGTCCCATTCCTCATCCCGCCGCCTCGCAAGGCTATTAGGTGGGAGTAGAGGATCTGCCTGACTTGGGAGACACTGCTCCCCAGCGACTCAGGGAAGCAGGGGTTAATCCACTCTGTCACCTGGTGCCTGAAGTGTCTGAAGAAAACATCTTTCTGAGATCAACAGGCATCCTTATTGCGGGGCAGGCTCTCTCTGCACAGCTCCCCAGCCCTTCTTGCCCCAGGCATTAATCGGTGTCTCCCGGTTCTCCGCAGTGGGCACACGCCTCTGACCGTCACCGGCTCCAACCTGGACGTCATCCAGGAGCCGAGGATCCGTGTCAAGTACAATGGCAAGGAGTTTGTCAACGTAAGTAGCCACGGCCAGTACGGTGCCACTCGGAAGCACCCATAGGGTTACTGGTGCCAGTGCTTCCTGCCTGGTGAGACTTAGAATCCTAGAATGGTCTGGGTTGGAAGGGACCTTTAAGATCATTGAGTCCAACCATCAACCCAACTCTGCCCAAACCACCACTAGCCCATGTCTCTAAGCATTACCTGTCTTTCGAATCCCTCCAGGGGTGGTGCCTCAACCACATCCCTGGGCAGCCCGTTCCAAGGCTTAATAACCATTTCCATGTTAAAATTTTTCCAAATATTCAATCTGACTTGCTGTGGCAAAAGCTGCTCTGGGGGTATTTCCCTAGACTTGCCCAAACTGTTGGTAGTAAACCTTGGGGATCCTGGAAATAGGGGTACCAATACACTCATAGTAACTGCCAGGGAGTTTTCAAAGCTTTTTAGGCCATCTCCATCCCTGCAAATTCTGTCTTGGGTCGGATAAACTTGTTTCACTCCTGAAATTCCCCCTTTTGTCAGCGCCCCAGAGAGCTCTCCTCTCCCCAGCATCCCTCCCCATACCTCGCTGAGCTCTACAGGCACGCTGTGATGGAAAGTCCAAGTGTAGCTGTCCCCATCCCCAGCTGCTCCACGCTTCCCATTTTAGTCCTCTTTCTGTAAAAGCCCGGAGCTCAGCGCTGGGACCTGCCAGCTACCAGGCTGCTATGTTTAACTAGTCTCTCCCTCGCTACCTCTCTATAAATAAACCTCCTATTGCTGCAGCTCAGGGCCTGGCAAAGCTGTACCAGCCCAGGGAGGGAAGGAGAGAGGGGAACTGCTTCTGAACAAGAAGCTTTCAGGCCACTTTTGCATCTTGATCTCTGCAGTAAGGCTAGATGCTGCTCCCTGCGCGCTCCTCGCTGTGTGAAGGATGCTGGGCATGGGGTTGGGGGTATTTTGGTGAGGCTGGGTGTTATTTTTGTACCTCCTTCCTCTCCTCCTTCCTATCACCCCGATGTTCCTGAAGCAAGGACCTAGTAGCAGAATTTGGGGTTGATGTGGAACGCCGTCTCCTTCCCCTATCTGTATTTTTTTCAGTCCAAGAGTGAGAAACTGATATGAATTCTCTGCTAAACGGGAACTAAGCAATGTTCTTGTATGCTACAAATAAGAATTGCACCTCCAGGACCTGCAACAATTATTTTGACCAAGTAAAACTGAAAAAGATTACTTTCATGGAGTGATCTTTCTGACTGAATCTGTATTATCTTCTAAAGGGCAAACTCTTCGCAGTCTTATCCTATTCCTGTTCTCCCTTCCCCTCTGCAGACCTTTTTCTTCTGAGCTCTTTTTAAAAAGACATCTAATTTTGTTGTTAGCAGTTGCGGTTACAGTGCAACAAAAATAATTTCAAAGACACAAAATTGAGTGAAATTAAATCTTCCCCATATGGAGGGAGGCCAAATGCTTGGGCTCTTGCTGCTTTATAAGGCAAAAGTCTCATAAATCAGCCAGCTCCCTGCTTCCAGGGCTGGGGCAGCTGGGAGGAGATGACCTTCGTGCTACCTCCAGCCCACGGAGTCTCAGATGGTTCTTCCTGGAACAGGGAATTGCCTCTAATCAGCCATTTGTAGCAGGGAGCAGGTATTCCATAAGCTCAGCCTCAAAGCTGGCATTGCCAAAGAGGATGCAACTGGAAAGAAAAGAAAAAAGAAAGAAAAAGGGCTAAACAATCCACTCCATGAGCCTCTTGTGCCTTTAAAATGCTGCTCAGTTTGAAGCTTGCTCTCATCTCTGCTCCAGTGCCTTTGCACTGGCCAGAGGGGAAGCAAATTCCTCCACACCGTGGCTGTAATTAGGTATTTCCAGCTAAATTTGAGATTTGAGTCCGCTGGACTTTTCAGGGAGTATTATAGGAATTAGAAGAACA
This sequence comes from Jacana jacana, assembly GCA_013400555.1. Classification (NCBI taxonomy): domain Eukaryota; kingdom Metazoa; phylum Chordata; class Aves; order Charadriiformes; family Jacanidae; genus Jacana; species Jacana jacana. The sequence continues at coordinate 162,719 of VZTM01038911.1, forward strand.
TGGTGCAAGTCAGGGTAAGGTTTTTCCCTGCCACCTTCCCAAGCATTGCCTGCCCCACAGGTCTGCAAGGTGGTGAATGCCACGGCGCTGGCCTGCCTGGCCCCACCGCTCACCCCCGAGTATCGGCCCGGCCTGGATGCAGTGGAGCGGCCGGACGAGTTCGGGTTCATCTTTAACAACGTGCAGTCCCTGCTGGTCTACAACGACACCAAGTTCATCTACTACCCCAACCCGACGTTCGAACTCCTGAGCCCCACCGGGGTGCTGGAGCAGAAGCCGGGATCACCCATCATCCTGAAGGTAAGGAGACCCTTTTGGTGGTGGGAAGCAGAAGAGAAAAATCCCTGAGAGGGGAATTTTGTAAGCCCTCTGGAGAAGGGGGTACCTTAGATGCAATCCTGTTGTTTGCACAAGCTGGAAATGAGATGAAAACTGGAGAAATGCTCTGCATCTTTGTACAGTCTTCTCTTCCCATGTCCCCAGGGCAGAAACCTGTGCCCACCCGCTCCCGGAGGAGCAAAGCTCAACTACACCGTGCTCATCGGAGAAACACCCTGTGCCGTCACTGTCTCTGAGACCCAGCTGCTGTGCGAGCCCCCAAATCTCACTGGACAGCACAAAGTGATGGTGAGGGACCAACCTCTCCTCTCAGCATCCCTCCCTTCCTCCCGGCCTTTCTCCTCCTCCTCCTCCGCCTCCCTGACTCACTCAGACACTGAGTGCAATTTCTTGTCTGAGGATCGGCAGGATTTTAGATGTTTATGGCTGTCTAATTGGAAGCTTAAAATATTGATGTGGATTAGCATGGAGAAATTTCTTATTCCCTCCCTGAGACTCACCACCTACTGTCAGAGCCTTCTGAAAAGAACAAATCTTTCTGGCAGTGCCTTCAGCCCCAGGTACCGTCTTTTCTCTGGTGCTGCTTGCTCTTCCTCGAGCAGGTGAAGCAGTTTTCAGTGGGCTGTTCTCCCTCCTGTGGGATGGGAAGGGATTTGATCTGTGCTTTTAGCCAGACCTCATCTGCTAAGGGGATGGAGAGGTTTTGCCTTTTCCTGAAGCAGAATGAGCCAGGAGCATCTGGACAGTGGGCTGATTGGATCGATAGCCTCGTCCAACCAACACCACAGTTGGTGTCCACCTCTAAATTTGGGCATTGCTGCTTCCTCTGATCCGCTGGCAGAGCAAGCACGCAGCTGCAGAAGCACTCGGGTACAGCCCAAATGAGATTGTAATTGTGATTTATTTCCCTTTAAGGTCAGCATCCAAAACATATTCAGATTGTCACAGTGGGATGTGCAGAAGCGCAACCTGGCTGAGGGCTGCTTGCATCTGTGGCCAGGGCACATCCAAGAAAAGCCTGTCCCAGCATTAACCTCCGGCGTGTTCTCTCTGTGGCTTCCACCTGGGGCTTTCTCTCCCCTTCTCTGTTCTCTCCTTCCAGTTGCTCCGGCTTCTTGTCAGTGAAATTATCACTGGGTTGCTAATGTCCACGTTTTACAAAAGGGAGTTGAAAGCTTATAAAATGAAAGTCAAATGGAGCCATCAGATAATAAGAACAAAGCTCAGATAGTGAAGGGCTGGCACATTTATCATGACTTGAAGCCTCCCTGTATTCACATAAGCTACACCCTCGGCGTTTGAAGGCATCAGAGCTGCTGTAGTCTTGGCTGAAACAGGCAGCTCAGTGCTTTCTCGGGGGTCTGTGCGACCTGGAGTCCATGGTCTGGTTGGGGAGGATGGGGCTTTGGGATGGGCTGACACCAAAGCTGCTGGTTACCCCCATTGTACTTTGTAGGTGCGTGTTGGGGGTATCATCTTCTCCCCTGGTTCGGTGAGCATCATCTCAGACAGCCTCCTGACCCTGCCAGCCATCGTCAGCATCGCCGCTGGAGGCAGCCTGCTCCTCATCATCGTCATCATTGTCCTCATTGCCTACAAGCGCAAGTCCCGAGAGAATGACCTGACTCTCAAGAGGCTGCAGATGCAGATGGACAACCTGGAGTCCCGGGTGGCCCTGGAGTGCAAGGAAGGTCAGTACTGCCTGAGACGGGGCGCTCTCTGTGTGCTTTGACCCTGTGATCTGCCTTTGATCTGCCTTTTCATAGAATCATAGGTTGGAAGAGACCCTTGGGATCAGCAAGTCCAACCATCAGCCCTACTCTACAAGTTCTCCCCTACACCAGATCCCTCAACACCACATCCAATCTACTCTTAAACACAGTCAGGGATGGGGACTCCACCACCTCCCTGGGCAGCTGATTCCACTGACTGACCACTCTCTCTGGCAAAAACTTTTTCCTCATATCCAGCCTAACCCTACCCTGCTGCAGCTTGCAGCCATTCCCTCTTGTCCTGTCGCTCATTGCCCGTGAGAAGAGACCAGCACCAACCTCTCTCCAATGCCCTTTCAAGCAGTTGTAGAGAGGGATGAGGTCTCCCCTCAGCCTCCTCTTCCTCAAACTAAACAATCCCAACTCCCTCAATCGATCCTCATAAGCCTTATTCTCCAGGCCTCTCACCAGTTTCGTGTCCCTCCTCTGCACTCGCTCCAGCACCTCGATATCTCTCTTGTGCTGAGGTGCCCAGAACTGGACACCAGACTCAAGGTGTGGCCTCACCAGTGCTGAGCACAGTGGGACAATCCCCTCCCTACTTCTGCCGGTCACACTGGTTTTTATTCAAGCCAGGATGCCCTTGGCCTTCTTGGCCACCTGGGCACACTGCTTTTCCCCCCAGAGCACCCCAGTCCCCCTGGTTTTCCAGCGAGGAGCGGGGTGGGTGTCCCCGTGAGGTCTGCACGCCTGCCCACCACGTTGGTGGCAGCCACGGCTCTGCTGCCTGATGTGCAGAGAATAGGATTAGAGCTTGATCCTGCTTAAGGAACGTGCCTGGATCACACTGCGAGGACGGCGCGAGCCCCGGGGTGCCCAGCACAATATGCCCCCTTGTCTAATGGCCTTTTAGTAAAGAGCTTTTAAAAAGGGGTAGAGTGAGATCAGGAGCAGAGGAGGCTCAGACCCCCAAGAAACAGCCTGCATCCCAGAGGGAAGGGGGTACGGCTGGAAAACTGGTCCGGTCCCTGCACCAGGCTGTAAGATGTGATTCCAGGGTGGCAGGAACAGGTCTGAGGGGAGAGGAAGAAGCTCCTCAAGTGTTTGCTTTCGGGAAATCTTGCATGTTATTTGGACAAGGCAGACCTGCTGCTGGTGGATTTCAGCACACACAAGCTTTGTCCCTTGCAAGGAGGCAGCCGAGCCTGGCTTCTGTGCAGGAAGGTGGAGGTGGGCAGTCATTTCTGTAGCTGGTGGGTTGAGAGGGAAAAAAACATTCTGGGGAGCAGTGCTGCTGTTGTTTTGTACATCCTTCCAGCTGGGAGGGAGCTTACTCAATCAAAGACAAATAAATAGAAAGCTGCAAACTTCATAGTGTGACCTCAGTATAGAGAGTTGCACTGGATTTGTTCAGCTGATGAAAGCACAGGGCAAAAAATGAGGTATATTCAGGAGAGACCAGAGCTTTGGCGTGGGCACAGCCTCACTAGGGTACAGAGACCTTCCTAGGCCAGCATTTCCTATTTTGGGAATTAACCCAAGGACAAACAGACAGCTGTATAACACGGTGATGTTGTGTTATGAGAGGAAGAACAAATTCCTTGCTGACCCCTGCAGCAGGCAGTTTCTACTTGGATTTGATCTGTATCAGATTTGATTATTTTGGCAACTGTTGCTAGAGGAGGAGGAGATGAAGAAGAAAGGAAAATGTGGGAGGCACCAAGTTTTGAAAATAGATCCTCATTTCTCTGCAGCCTTTAAAGGTGTTTTAGGTGTGTATACACAGGAGTGAGCTGCATACAAATTAATAAGCATCTTTTGTTCTCGGCTTCTGCTCTGTGCACTGAGTGCTCTCCCACTCTCAGCTGCTGAGATGGAGCCTCTGGGGGTGAGGGTCTGTCTGAGCTACACAGCAAGGTCGGATTCCTGAGCTAGCCCCTGTGACAGATGCTGCCGAGCCCCCGAGGAGAGCAGGGAGCCAGCCCTTCCCGAGCCACTGCCTGCACCCTCGGCTCCCACACCTCCCCTCTGGTCCTCTGTCTTATTCCCTTCTCCCCAAATAGCTTTTGCAGAGCTGCAGACAGACATCAATGAATTAACCAGCGACCTGGACCGCTCTGGGATCCCCTACCTCGACTATCGGACATATGCCATGAGGGTCCTTTTCCCTGGCATCGAGGACCATCCCGTCCTGCGGGAGCTGGAGGTAAGGCACAGGCTGTGCTCCGGCCCTTGAGTTTCCCTGAGCCCTCGGGGAAGGCAGTGTGAAACCCTGAAGCACCTTTACACCTTCCACACCAAATCTTATTCGAGGCACTGGGGTTAGCAGGATGAGCCCCTACTTCATTTTAACTAAGAAGCTGGTGTTTTATCTGCAAAGCACATTGCTTTATTCCTTGTGGTTTGCTTTGGGTTTATTTGAGGGGGTTTTATATTGCTACAGGCCAGCAGCAAAGCATGCCAGACAAGCTGTAGGGATTTTTAAAGTCCTCCTGAATCACCTTATGGTGCAGGGGTAGGCTGGGTGTCCGGGAGCATCCCGCCTTGGAGCATCCCGCCCGGAGCATCCCTCCTGGAGCATCCTTCCTGCATCATCCTGCCTGGAGCATCCCGCTGCTGTTCCATGGTGTGTCCACGGGAGGGCAAGCGCTGTGCCTCAGCATGGCTGGCCTGCTCAGCTGCCAGCAAACCCTTTCATCTCCCTGGTTTTCCCCCCAGTTTGTGTAAATATTTAAATAAGCTTCTCACTGAGGATTTGGAAGCCATTGGTAGTGTAAAAGGGCCTGTCAGATCCCTTTGCAGATGGGCCCTGCTCTCCTTTGAGGGCAACAATAAATAAAGACGGGGCTTCAAGAGACATTCTCTGCCACCAAGCGTGGGGCTGCTGTTCTCCACCCAGGATGCCCAGGGGTACCGGGCTCCACGCTCCCTCTGGGAGACTGGCATTGCTCCAGGGAATACCAGAAGTCCTGGTGCCTTCACACAGATTGCGGGGGGGGCATCCCCAAACCCCAGGGGTGTAAGAGAGCAAAGTGCTGATTGCGTGTGCCCCATGCAGCTGCGTTACTGTGCCCAGCGAGCACCACTCAGTGTTAATACCTCAGGTCAGATCCCTTTCCAGTGGGCCACTGACACTGAGCAGTTGCCATGCCCTTGGTAAAAGTCAGTGGGCTTTGAACCAGCCTCCCCCAGCCCATTCCCATGCCCTGAGTTTGCAAGTCCCACATATCATGTTCACTGCTTAAATTGCCAAATAAGCTGGTGCTCTAGCAAACAAATATGAGGGCTTTTTATTCGTTTTACTCATGAAAAACAGAATTGCAGAAGTGATAAATGTGTTGCCAATTACACAGTTGCTTAATTATGTAACGTTAGTAAAACCAATACATAAGTCTCCAAGATGTTTGGTAAAGAGTTGCTTAATGTAGTTCATCATTTTCACTTGTAATGAATTACTTGAATCTGCAACTGGCTGAAAGCCTCAATTAATTTTTTACACTTGTCCCATAATAAAGCAATAGTCTGAATTAGTATTTAATTTACTTACAAGAGTGTCACTTTTTGTGCAGAACATGCAAAATTGTATGGCATTTATAGGGCCGTTAGCCTCAAAGCAGCAGCTTTACGGCGTGCAGGGAGTGCAGCTTGGAGCAATGATTAAGGCAAGTCATGCTGAAGTGCTGGGGGAAGCTGGAGAGGATGATGCTTGGTCAGGACTGGCCAGAGACTGTGTTCAGGGATGCTGAGACCCTCAGAGATGCTTGTGCACCCAGGGTTAAACTGTTCACCCCCTGACCCATGAAGGTAGAGTGACCCCATGGTGCTGCAGGGCTGCTCTCCGGTCCCATGTCCTCCCACGCCTTGGCTGATGGGTGTTCTCTCCTCCACCACAGGTCCAAGGCAACGGGCAGCAGAGCGTGGAGAAGGCCTTGAAGCTCTTTGCTCAGCTGATCAACAACAAAGTCTTCCTGCTGACCTTCATCCGAACGCTGGAGCTGCAGCGCAGCTTCTCCATGCGGGATCGTGGCAACGTGGCCTCGCTCATCATGACGGGGCTGCAGGGCAAGCTGGAGTATGCCACCGACGTGCTGAAGCAGCTGCTCTCTGACCTCATCGAGAAGAACCTGGAAAACAAGAACCACCCCAAACTGCTCCTGCGCAGGTAAGGCAGGGCAACAGGCAGGGGACAGGGCTGGGGACAAGTCAGCGGGGTCCCCTGGGCTGGCATGGCCACACTGCTGGTGGCATCCGAGGGCTCTGCATGACCAGGATGCTGATGTGGGAAGAAAAACGCTGCTCTGCAGGGGTGGCTTTGGTGACCACTGCAGAGTGGTGCAGAGTGGTGACCACCTCCATTTCTTCACCTATCTTCAGGACACACGTGGCTGAACAGGGTCTTAGGATCTGGAATTGAATCCAAGAGAGCTCTTACCTCTGATGCGTCTCTCTCTCATGATTCCTTATCTTGCTCCAGCCCCAGCAGCCCCTCCTGCCCTGGTGTGACTGAGAGCAGATGATGATGGCCTCCCTGTCACCTCTGCCATCCACCTGCCTCCTCCCTGCCCTGCCTGAGCTCCTGCTTCTCTCACCCATGTGTGCAGAGGGTGCCCAGGTGGTTCAGCAAAGGGCTTTAGCCCCCATGGTGTTGGGGAGGTGAATGGCCCATAAACTGCAGCTCTCTGTCACCTGCAGGTTGCTGATACCATGCAGTGCCCTGCACACCCAGGGTCTGGAGGAGCAGAGATGCAGCTCTTCCAGTCACTTGGACTTGATGACCTTAAAGGTCTCTTAAAGACAAAGCAATTCTATGATTCTTACTGGGTTTTGAGCTCTTAAAGGGCAGGAGCCTTATTTCTTCCGTGTCTGTACAGTACTTAGCATCTTTGTCTCCCATGAGCTGTGGTATTACCAGAGTGAGGTAATACCATCTCGAGGTATTAGAGGGTCGAGGTATTACCCTGCGAGGGTCGGTCCTCCTTGTGATGGTAGCCCAGGGATGCCTGGGTGACCCTCAGACCCTCACATGTCTAAGCTACCTGGCAATTTATGGGCTTTCTCCCCACAGCATCTGGGTCTGCCTGGATGGAGCAGCAGCGTTTGTGTTTCCACAGCTGAGAATGAGCTCAGGGATGGGCTGATGGGCGCCCGTAGTCACACAGGAAAATGGTAGGAAGAAAAGGGGGAGAAGCGTGTGTTAATGGAGGCCAGATCAGTGGCCACGAGTAAAAGGCTACCCTCTATTGTGAGCCACCTCCCTCCAATGTCCCTTTGGGTCCTGGCCTTGGCCAGCAGCAGAAACATCACTGCCCCACGGACTGCACAAGGCATCTTGTGGGTAGACGGAGGAGCAGGCAGGATTTCACAGCTCTAGGAAAATTTCAGGGATTCCTCCAGCCATAATGAATATACTTGACAGGAAATTGCTTTAAATCTGGCTGTGTTTGTGGAGGCAATAACTCATCTCGGAAAAAGAAGCCGTCTTAATTTCCCCCGTGGTTTGACGAGTCGCTGGGAAGGCATCTCCTGCCTCAGCCATCAATAATGACTTTCTGCCAGGCTCCAAAAAATACAGGGCTGGTGATCAGAGCCCTGCCCGCTCCTCCTGCAGCACCCAGCACAGGGACGGGGCCACGGGCAGCACCAGCAGCCTCGAGCCTGGGTGTTCTCTGCCAGGATTTAGTCATTTCATGGGAAACTTGGATTGTTTGCAAGGATGGGGCATTGCCCACCTCTCTGGGCAACCTGGCCCGGTGTCTCACCACCCTCATCATAAAAAATGTCCTTCTTCTATTTAGTCTGAATCTCCCCTCTTTCAGTTTAAAGCCATTTCCCCTCGTCCTGTCACCACAGCCCTGTTAAACTGGAGGCTGGAGCCCTGTCCCAGCCCTGTGCCCCACAGGCTCCTGGGGTGGTGGTGATGCACAAAACAGCTGGAATATCTTGTTCTGACTTAATAAGGACTGATCAGCCACAAAGTGAGATATTTTTTTGTTGTTTTTATTTTTTGAGCTCTCTGGTGGCAGTGGTTGATAATTGGTGCTCAGTTCTTTCTCTCTTTCTTCCGTGACTGCCCCTCACGGGAGGCAGCAAAAAAGTTGACATTAAATCAAATAGCTGCTCTGGTTGCTGGCACAGAGAGCAGCACACAGCAGTTCAGAGACCTAGAAAATAGCAGAGAAACTTAATAAAATACATATTTAGTTTTTTGGGGGTTCTCTCAGCTCTTCTTGTTTGAGTTTTGTTATATTCCTGGTGCCTCAGAGCATCTGAGGAGCAGTTGCTGGCGTCAGGCTCCTTTGGAAAGCCCTCTCTGGATCATGCTTCGCCCCTGTTATATGGTCAATATGAGAAGGGTTTTCTCTGAGCCCAGGGATTCTCCCCTGCCTGGTTAATCTTCAGGAGCTTATTTTTTATTTTTAGAGACAGATCTATAGCAGCGGTTCAGATACCAGCCCAGGCAGTAAGAGCGGTGCCTGCCCTCCCAGCATGGCAGACAGAAAGGCAGGTCAGGTCCCGTGGTGGCCAGCAGAGTTTAAGGGATGGTTTCCCCAGCCATCCCACTCCAACCCCGCTTCAAAGGCAAGGGAAAATAAATACACAGACTTGTTTGGCAGCTGCACCCCGCAGCCATGCAGGTTATAAGCAGCCCCTTTCCCCAGCCAGGGCAGGAGAGTGGTGATTAGTTTAATTGCTGGCCATCCCCAGGACTGGTACCCTGCAAATATCTCACGGCGGCGCCTGTCGGTGTGGAGATTCCGTGAGGCTGAGACTCAGCACTTGCAGGTAGGGAGAAATGGGATTTGACAGGGCTGCTCCAAGGCGTTCCTTTTTGCTGTTCCATTCAGCTGATCTTGTATTTCTGCCAAAGGAATCAAAGGGAACAGCTCAGCAAACACCCTTCTCCCACACAACGTACCCCAACTTCTCTGCCACTCCCTAGCTCAGTTGTTTTTATGGAGTCAGTGTCAGGTCAACAGGGATGGGACACAGCATCACATCACTGGTAGGGCTAATGGGGAGGCTNCGGAGTCAGTGTCAGGCCATGAGCAGCCAACAGGGATGGGACACAGCATCACCTCACTGGTAGGGCTAATGGGGAGGCTTGCCAATTCTTGATTTAATTGCCTATTAATAAAATGTCTAATTAAATTAATATTCACCCCAAAGTCCTGAACGTAGCATTTTCTGAGTTTTTCACCCATTCTTCAGTTCGTTTCACCGACTCTCCGTTTTCCATGGCTCGCTGGCACAGGAGTGTTGCTTGTGCTTCTCCTCCTTAATTGGGTGACTGAAATATTTTAAACAGGAGAACAATACGCCTGTCAATTTGTAGGATGAATTTTTAGGCAGATAATCAATTCAGGCTTAAATTCTTTGGGGATCTGCAGACATTTTCACAAATTCCTGGCAGATGTTGTGATCCTGAGAGATGATGGATAATGTTGACCCCGGGTCCGTTTGCTGACTGGCGTCATTTCTGTTTGCTGAAATCTCTGCCCATTTATACATGATCTGCTTGACTTTGGGATCAAACCTTGTTGCTTCAACAGTGTGTGTTTTTCATGAAACACCAGAGCTTTCAAATATACTGAATGGTAGCCCGTGGCTTAAGGCATCAGAGCAGATGGAGGAGGACAGGGAAAAGGGTCCAGGGCAGACTTGATCTGGGTCAGGGTATGGACAGAGGAGGAGGTTTGGTGCACATTGGTGACCACTGAGCATCTCCTGGATGGGTTGGTGGGTGGCACTGTGGTCAAAAAGACATTGCTGCCAAGAATGGCACTGGGAGCAGAGCTGCTGGCCAAGGGGATGCGGGTGCAGAGAGATGGCCAGACCCAGCAGGGGTGCTGCCTTGCTCAGGGTGAAAGCGGAGGGCCCTGTGGTCTCCAGAGAACAGGGTGCTAGAGAGGACAAAGTGCTGGATCCACCCCTCTACACCAGCTGAAATTTGGACCAGATGCTGGTGTGGCATATGGCATGAGGACAGGGCTGGTCGCAATGGCAAAGCCAAGGATGCAGAAAGCCAGGTTGCCCAGTGCCACATTGGCATCTGGCCTTGCCTGCCTCTCTGTCACCCTGCCACCCCCAGCCTCAGCTGCGTGCTTGGGGCTCAGATGTGGCCCTTGAGACCCGCTGCCACCAGCCCCCCTGTCCCAGGATACAAAAATAGTGGTGCTTTAAGGAAAGTCTCCCGGGGTCCTGCAGAGCCAGCATTAAAAGCTATCATTAGGAGGTATTGTATTTAAATTAGAGATAATCTCGGGCACAATGTAGGGAGAGGACGCTGGGTGGGACTGGGGAGAAAGCTGTAATTTCCCTGCCATTGTCACTCTGCTGTCCCTGATTGCCAGCAACTGCTGCAAATCCCAGTGATTTGCTGAGCAGGGCTGTAATTTGCACCACGTGAGATGAGCCCAGTGTCACCAGGCTCCCTGTCACCAGCCCCATCGGGGCTGTGATGGGCTGTCAGCTGGGCAAGCGGCTTGTAGCCAGGGTGGGGGGACAATGCCGGCTGCATCCTGCTGCTTGCCTGCTCCAGAGACTGCACATCTCCTGGGGAGGTGGTTTGGTTTTGTATGTAATGTGTGTGTCCTCTTGACTTCCCCAGGACAGAGTCGGTGGCTGAGAAGATGCTGACGAACTGGTTCGCCTTCCTCCTCCACAAGTTTCTCAAGGTAAGGAGGGATGGAGCTGAGATCCTGCTGCCACTTTGTTGTCCACCCCCAGCCAGCCCTCCCCAGGGGGAACCTGGGCTTGAAACTCCTCAGTCAGACTCCAAGTCAAAAGATGCAGTTGGGGAGGTGGAGGTTTGCTTGAGGATGGAGCTCCTGTTGGAAAGGCTGAACCGAGCTGTCACAGCCTTTGGTGCTCAGCCTTCTACAGCCCTCAGACCACCTGGTGTAATCCTCATGTGATAGAGTTTCTGTTGCACCTCTGTAGTACTTGAGAGAAATTCTCACTCACATCTCTGTGACTGGGCTTCCATGGTTTTTAACTTTATTTCGTGGTTTTGGAAGCCCCACAGAATTTGCTTCATGGGAGTGAACAATGAGACCAAGATCTCAGATTCCTTTTTTACAGCCATAGAGGTGCAGTAGAGATTTACCAAGCCAAAGACAACATACTCACTGAGCAATGGGGCTCGTGGTTTTGGCTGTCCTCCCCCAGAGCTGCTGGGGGCTGAGCCTGCATTGCACATGTGCTGAAGATTGAGTCAAAGGGGCTATTCCTGGGCCGAGATAAACCATGTGCAGAGCTCTGTCTGCAGGCCAGAGGCCCTGGAGAAGATGCACCTTCACCTCTGTGTTAGTTTTGCTGCTGTCTCGTTGTGTAGGAATGTGCTGGAGAACCGCTCTTCATGCTCTACTGTGCCATCAAGCAGCAGATGGAGAAAGGTCCCATTGATGCCATCACAGGAGAAGCCCGTTACTCCCTCAGTGAGGACAAGCTGATCCGGCAGCAAATTGAGTACAAGACTCTGGTGAGTGAGCGCTTCAGAAGCTGCTGTCGAATCTCTTCTGTCCTCCCCACGTGGACATGAGCTGCTCTGACCTTTAGGCCAGTGATGAGGACACTCCTGTGAAGCACAAGTGTTGCCAGTGCAGCAAAGCCTCACGCTGCCAGGCCTGTCCCCAAGTCAGGGGTGTCCTGAATTTGCAGGTACAAATAGCCTGAGCTCAGATTTTGAAAAGCAGGGTTTGAGGGGAGCCTTTGATCTCCCTGAGACTTAGCATTGCCCTCCCTCTAGCAAATGAAAATGGCCATCCAGGACTCCTATATTCTCCTTGTGAAGATGAACCAGATGCAGCAGCAATGGTGCAAATGGGGATGTGGGGTTCTTTTATGAGAACAGGTTGTGGCAGATGTGGTTACAGGTCTCCAGGCTGCCTGTCTGAAGCCTGTTAGAGCATGCTGCGGTTCTCCTTATCTTCCAGATCCTAAACTGTGTGAATCCAGATAATGAGAACAGTCCAGAGATCCCTGTGAAGGTGCTGAACTGTGACACCATCACTCAAGTCAAAGAGAAGATCCTCGATGCAGTGTACAAAAACGTCCCGTATTCTCAGAGACCAAGAGCTGTTGACATGGACTTGGGTAGGAACTTCCTTCCCTCACAAGACTGGGAAAATGAGAGAGGGTGTTGTTATCGGTGATCCTCCATGGGTGTTACAGAGCTTGAAAGCTAGAGCTCAGGCTGCACAATGACCTGGAGCTTTCCACCTCTAGAAATTATGGGCGCTGCTCCAGTGGGATAGGTTTTGAACTTCATGGCATCAACTAATGATCACAGAGGCTTCAGGAGTCATTTGCTCTTTCATTCTCCTGAGCAAAGCCTCTCCCCAAGGTTGTGTGTCCTGCCAGAGCCGGGGTGGGTGACAGAGGGGCTGAGAAGGTCCTGTGCCTTGGTCCAGCTGAACACCACAGAACCCTCTGCATGGGAACTAAAATGGTGCACTTGACCTTCCTTGAAGTTAGAAGATTTAAGAGCAGAATTTAGCTTTTTCTGGGTGCCTTTTCCCTGGGAGCTGGGCTCTTCTACAGGCTCCTCTGTCCAGTGGTTGCTTGGGGCAGAAGTGGAGAGAGCCTGTTGCTGGTTTTTTTCCCCTCTGACCCTGGTGTCTGCCTGGTTTTTGCCTCTCCTGCAGAATGGCGGCAGGGCCGGATAGCTCGTGTGGTCCTGCAGGATGAAGACATCACCACCAAGATCGAAGGGGATTGGAAGCGCTTGAACACCTTGATGCATTACCAGGTAAGAAAGCAGCCCCAGCAGAGAGCTGGAAAGAAAAGCCAAGCAGAAATTTAATTCCCAAGTAGCTCGTCTACCAAGACAGACAGGGAGGTCACATTTGTATGATAAACCAGAAGGGTTCAATGTGCTTATGCATTAGACAGGAAAGCAACCTTGACGTGGATCTTATAGAAACTAGCAGAGTTGAAAATTGGCTAAATTAAACCCACCAGCCGTGCTGGTGAGAGGGAGGGAGTGGTGGAGAGCACTGAGCTGCTGCTGCTGGAGAGACAGGGCTGGGGATGGATGGCCCACAGGGCTGAGGATGGATGGCCCATGGGGCTGGGGCTGGATGGCCCACAGGGCTGGGGCTGGATGGCCCATGGGCCTGGGAATGGATGGCCCAGGGGATGGGGATGGATGGCCCACGGGGCTGGGAATGGATGGCCCACAGGGCTGAGGTTTCCATGTGGGGGCCTGGGACAACCAGGAGCGCAGCAGGGAAGGAAGAGGAGTCTCTGTCCTACTTCAAAGCTTTGCAAACCCCACACGATGGGACAATCTGCTGCAGTGGCAGCTCATCTCTCCTGCTGGTGACCTTGTTACCTGTTGACTCTTGAGCCTGAAGAAGGAAGCCAGAGCAAATAATTCCATAGTGTCACTTGGGAGTGCTGCAGGGAGGTACGGGAGGAGCCCAAGTCAAGAAAGGGTGAATATCAGGGGTTACTTCTTGACAGAGTGACACTGAACCTCCTAAGTCCCAGATTGAGCCTTCCAAGCCAAGTACCAGGAGTGTTGCCACTAAGGACATATAAAACAGAGCTAGACAGGGAAGATGCTCTGCTGGGAAGCGGCCAGGGTGGGTCAGGTGACCCAAGGAATTGTTGCCCTCTTCAGCTTTTGCACCTTGCGTGCCCCAGCCCAGCCCAGGCTGCCCTGGGTAGGGATGCAAAGATTGGAAGGGGCTTCCTATGGTGTGCAGAAGATGGGAAGAGAGGTAAAGATGGAGCCGAGGGAGGTTTGGTTGAAGGGAATCAAGGGCTTTTACTCAAAGCCTGTCTGCAGTGGGGGATAACTGCGTTAATTGGGACCTGTAACCTACTCCTGTCCGTCACTACCTACACAGAAGTGTTTAGTATTTAATCTGGCATCTTTCCCTGTTTATACACCATCTCGAGTCCATCAGCGTGACTCACGCTGTGTAAGCTGAACGTGAGCCAGTATTGACAGGAGCCATGTAATCAGGGAGCAAGGCAGAGAGAGAGGCATAAATATGCAAAGTGCATGTAAAAAAGCACCTCGAGGGTCAACTTTTCCAAGCAGCCCTGAGGATTTAAAGACCGCTTACTGTAAAATGTCACAGGAGCTGTGCAGATGAATTCCATTGTTTCTAAAAACCTGTTTTACCTGACAGTTGCAAGGGATTAACCAACATGCAGGGAAGCAGCAAGACTTTATTATGCCTTGATCTTTAAAAGTCACCTTAAGGAAGTCACAAGTGGAAGCTGTGCTTGTCTGCTGTGCTTTGGCTGCGAGGGGAAGGGAGTATTTTCATTTTAGTGCCTTTGGGAGAATCCAAGCCATGAGTTTACCCTTAAAATAAGCAAAATCCTCACAGCACCCAGGATGCTGCAGCTTTTCCTGCCGGTTGACTGTCAGTTTTGCACTGGAACAAGGCAGAAGTTTGCTGCCAAGCATCTAAACAGGTACTGATGGCACATGTCTCTCCCCGCGCTGGCCCACGAGCTGTTGCAGCCCTAAAAAGAAGCCAAGTTCCCTGCACTGCAACAGAAATCTTGTCAAGGCAGGGCTTTTGCCAAAAACAAACAGCAATATATATATTATTTTTTTTCCTATTCTTGCTGGGTTTGGTTTGTTTTCTGTTTGAGTAATAAATGTTTTTATTAGGTATCAGAAATACAGATGCTCCAGGACTACACAGTAAAACAAATACGTGGGCAAAGGCACAGCACAGAAGAGGGTAGAAAATCATTTGAGTTTCAAGTGCTGCTGTCTCACCATTTCATCCAGGGGTGTTACATATAAAGCAGGTGTGGTTTGAGCCATAAAGATGAAATCTAGACTTCTCCAGCTTCTGGAGGACTAGCAAAGACGATTTCTCTATGGGAAAACCAGACAAGCTAGCTCTGTAAAGCACTCTCCATCTTTTATTCAGAGCTGTCTTGCCCTTATTTTTGGTTGGATGCCATCGACTTGTGTCTGCTGATGTGAAGGCAGAGCAGTCAGTGGATGTGCACACAGTAACTGGGGATGCACAGCCCCCCTTTCCATCCAGGGGCTCTCAGGGAGGTGCTATCACCTTGGAACAAGTGCCCAAGCAAGGACCAGACCCTGCCTGGTCCTCACAGCCTGCTCTCAGGGTCCCTTTGCTCCTCAGCCCCGCTCCCTGAGGCTCCTGGGCTCCGCTGAGTTCCTGCCACATTATTTAACTCCAAGGGTTTTCCCAGCTCCTCACCCGGCTGCTGGATTTTGACCCGATTACATTTGTTTTCTAGGTGTTTCAGATGGTAAAAGTACAATAGACATCTGCATCAACCCATAAAATATGCTTTTCATACATGCAGGAGCCAGGTTACATTGAAAAAGGAATATTCATCTCTCTCTAATATTTTTTTGAACCTCTCTAGAATTACAGAGAACCGTATGCCTGCCGCTTATTTCTTCATTTACAAAAATAGATGTGTAGGTTAAATAGGCATAATTCTTTGTTAAATTCTCTGGAGCTTTTAAACCGTGTTGTAAGGAATTGTATTACATTTGTGTGGTATCCTTTTGGTTTCATGCCTATTAAACTCCGTGGGAGAGTCTCACTCTGCATGGTTTTACTCAAGAAGAATGAAACGCTGCGTTTAATATCAAGTGATTTACAGTGGCTCACGCAGGGTTAACTCAGAGGCAGCAAGAGCTTGAATACCTGTCAGCCACTGGGACTCTGGGAAGGCTGAGAAAACTATTTTAAGTGAAAAAATTAGAAGCAGAAAGGGAAGATTTGTGTGGAAAACGAGACTTGGGAGCGGAGGAGGGTGGCGCAGAGACAGAGCCAGCGTCCTCACTGCATCCCCGCTTCCCCACTCAAACCCAGTATCAGTGTCTGGGCTGCTGCAGTCCCTGCTCCAGCTTTGCTTTGCTTTGCTTTCTTTTTCTTTAAGATGTTTTGTGCAGCACCTTTCCAGCTGGTAGAAGAATGGGAATATTTATAAAGTTGTAAAAGAGGCAGCCAGCTCTCTCTGGGGTTTGCTGGGAGTGTGGCAGGAGCAGAGCGGGATGGGAAACGAATGCGTGTTACATCTGAGGCTGATTTGCACGCCGGTGGGGTTTTTTTTTTTTAGCTGACAAGAGCCATTCGACCCAAAATTTAGAGAGTGAGAGTGCTCTGAGTGTGTGTGTGTGTGGAATTTTTAATGGCTCTCTCCCAGCCCTAACGGCAGCCCTGGTGGAAATGGATCCCGGCCGGGGAGCACCCTGGGCTCCGCCGCGCTCGGGTTTCTCCCGAGTGAAATTGAACCCAAGTGGCAGCTAATGACAGCCTCCAAAAATGATATCACCACCACATTAAATCTCTTCCATCGACTTAATCAATTGGATGAAGTGAGGCAGGAGCAGAGGGGGAAATAACAGAGGTGTTTGAAGTGTTTTGCTTAGAAAGATCTCACTTTCGTACCGTGAAACACAAGTGGTTATTATTTCCACTATCACCAGCAATAATAACGACTGGCATTTACATGAAACCTTTCATTGGGATGGAAGCCAGAGCTGTGGAGGCAGCAAGGATCCCTGTGTGGGTCACCTCGTGCAGTGCCATCACCCCTTCTCTGGATGGAGCGGGGAGATGCTGGGGAGCAAACTCCAGCTGCTGCCTGGGAGCTTCCCCCTGCAGAGGGATGTGGCCAAGTCCCTCGCAGGACTCCCGGCAAATAATGGAGGATTTAGCCCCAAAAGGAATTTCCCTGGCATGAAAAGGCATTTCTTTTGTGAAGCCCCTCTAGATGATGTGTTGGCTGAGCCCCAGCAGGTCCCTCAGCCCATGAGATGTGGTGACTCGGCTCTCTGCTGCACCACGGGCCATGGCTTCAAAATTAAAAGACACTCAGGCTCATTCCCTGGAAACCTGCAGATTCTTAATTAAGGGAAATAAGTTAAAAAACTTCCCGTGACTACTAGATTTATAGGGAGGATAAAATTAAACATGGCTACTAAAATCTGCTATAACAAAATCTTGTTAGCACTAATGTTCATTTATAGTTTGACTTCCCAGTGTTTAATTCCTTCCCTGGTGTAGAAGAGGGACTGGCAATTTAATACCCTGAAAGATGACTTTATGACTTGCTCAGCTGTAAATCAAACTTTTAAAGTTCGTAAAAATTGCTAAAATAAAAAATGGTTTAATAGGAATGTTTTATGGCCCATAACGTTATTATAGTCGTTTTATTCCCTCTGCATTGTTACTTTAATTGGATCACAACAATTCTTGAGGTTCTCATTTTTATGGGATAAAGCGTCAGCTTAAATCACAATGACCCAAAACATCTTTGGTGTATCTTTTGATTTATCACTCCTTTCCTTCAGTGCCTTGCTGTAGAGCTGCTGCACCCCCCACTAACCACCACCCCCCCTCAGCCCAGCACAGGGCTCAGGACCCGGTCCCTGCAGGGGCTGGGGGGCAGAATTGCTCCTCTTGGAGCCCCATAATGCTGGGACCTGGGCAGTTCTGCTCCTTGGGTGAGCAGCTGGTGATGGCAGCATGGATGGTGGATCTGGCTGATCTCTTCTCTTCTCTTCTCTTCTCTTCTCTTCTCTTCTCTTCTCTTCTCTTCTCTTCTCTTCTCTTCTCTTCTCTTCTCTTCTCTTCTCTTCTCTTCCCTCATTCTCTCCTCTCCTCTCCTCTCCTCTCCTCTCCTCTTCTCTCCTCTCTTCTCCTCTCGTTTCCCTCCCCAGGTGTCAGACCGCTCCATTGTGGCTCTTGTCCCCAAACAGACCTCCTCCTACAACATCCCCGCCTCGGCCAGTATATCCCGGACATCGATCAGCAGATATGGTAAGGAGCAGAGTGAAGTGCTGGAGGCATGATGGGGCACCAGGCATTGCTCCTGCTGCTCTGCACATCTGTAGCCAGCCTGGAGCGGGGCATGGCACCAGCAGGAGTGCAGCTCACAGCTTCAAATGAGAATTATCCACTGGGGCTGGTGTTGTAGCTGCCTTTGTTGCGGGAGGGCAGCACCTTAAGGGAACAAGGTGGGGAAAAAGCAGGAGCTTCCCCCAAAGAGCCACACCACGCCAGCCACAACTCACCTGCCAAGCAGAAAAATATCCTTGGCTACTTGTTTTGTTTTGCAAAGGCTTTTCCATCTATGAGCAAAGAGAGCAGAGATGGTGACAGGAGAGGGAAAGGAAACGGCAAGCAGAACGGGAGCAGCCTTTGGAAAAGCCCAGGGAAAAGCTTTTGGCTCAGGGAATGGAGGTGGCAGAGCTCCCACAGGGCACCCGCTGCGGGAAAGCAGCTCTGTGCCCTGTGCATGTACAGAAAAAAGCCTGGTTCCTTCAGCTATTTCTTCTCTAAGTGGAGGATCCTGAATTCTTAGCTAATGGGTCAAAAATGGGTAACGGCAATCTTAACGCGGCGTGCTTCGATGTGCACACCTGGGAATTCATTATGTGCATAATAGCAGGGCTTGGCACTTACAGAGGGTCCCTGAAGATGCTGCAGCCCGAGTAAATGACTCTGCGAGGTGCCAGGTGTGCATTTATAGCACTAAATCCACAATAATAGTAATAATATCCTTCCATAAAAGGCAGCAGTGGCAAAATCTCTGGTGTGCTGATCTTTCATTATCTTTCCTTTTACAAAGGAGAGGTCTCCTGACGAACCCGTCTCCTCCTCTGGGGTGGAGCTCCCAAAACAATGTGGGGGTTTTTTCTCAAGTGAGGGGTCTGAGGAGGGTCTTTGGGCAAAAGGTGGGAGGGAAGGCATTTCTCCCTGCGAGATGTAATCACCCCAGTGCTTCCCGCGCTTCAGGTGATGGAAAACCCAAGGCTGGGTCCCACAGCCCGAGTCCTCCTTGATCAGTGTCAGAGGGAAAAGCTTTTGCAAACTACCAACATGAGCCGCCATTGCTCACACTAAGATTAATACTTCTAATTGTGCAGAGAGAATTTAAATGAGGTACTTATTTACTTCCCCCATTATGTATCAGTACAGAGCTGTGTGTAAAAATAGAATTACTAGATGCTTCCTTAGCTGTCCCCCTGTCTGTCTCCTTAATTATATCAGTTGGAGTACTCATTTATCTAAGCCTTAATCAGGGATGAAAATCTAGCTAGTTTGGTAATGACTTGCGTATTTCCCTGGGCTGATTTATGATTGATCCCCTTACCCTGGCTGAGGAGGCTGAGCCGCAAATTGGAGGCGAAACCTGAGGAAAAAACACACGAGGCTCCCAGAGAACAAAGAAATTAAGTGAGAGGGGAAAAAAAAAACCCAACAAGGCAACGGTTGTGCTGGTCAGCCCCGTGTCTCGGCTTGCAGGCTCCATGGATGGGATCCAGGGAGGCACATTCTTTGGGAAGTTAAATATATCTCTCATCCCTCCATGGTTTCTGAGCAATTAAGGGTAAAATCTCTGTCTGCTCCCCTGTGAGCTCCCCATTGCCTGCCGGGAGGAGGGCAGAGGCAGGGATGGGAGGGATGCTGGACCCAGGGAGCTCCTTGGATGCGGGACTGGCCTTGGACTCTGCAGTCGGTGCTCAGCTGGAGCCCGTGTTGCTCTAATGAAAGCCTCAAGAACAGGAACAGCAGTTTCTTCTGCCCTTTGTGCTGGTTGTGCAGGGCAGCTTGTTATCATTTGCAAAAGACTGATATAGGGGCCCCAGTGCTGCAGGAGCTGGTGCTCAGGGTTAATGAGCACGAGCTGTGGCTCATGGAGCTGTCTGACATGGACTTGAATTGTTAGTGAATTCCTGTAGGTGAAGGGTGTGAATGAGGTAGAAAACTCCCACATCTGAGTGTGAGAAGAGAAAGGCTGGAGTTCCAGGTGCTTTATTCCATGAAGACCAACACATACCTTTGGTGGTGCCTGGGTGGTATTACATCTGCCACTGCAGGTGGCTGGCATGAGCGAGCATCACTGCAAAGGGGCAGGGAAATGGAAAAGGGGGTTCCTCTGAGCATGACTGACTTCTTTTCCCATCATCCAGACTCCACCTTCCGCTACACCGGCAGCCCCGACAGCCTGCGCTCCCGGGCCCCCATGATCACCCCCGACCTGGAGAGTGGCGTCAAGGTCTGGCACTTGGTCAAAAACCATGACCATGGAGACCAGAAGGAAGGAGACCGGGGCAGTAAGATGGTGTCTGAGATCTACCTGACCAGGCTATTAGCTACAAAGGTAACTGCCGTGCGGGAAATTCCCTTGGGAAATGTCCCGGGAAATCCATCCAGACACACTTGCTGGGGGTCCTGCATGGTCCCTAGTGATGCTCAGCTCCCAGGGGATGGGGGCTGTCCCTGATGGGCTTTCCTGGGTTCCTAGGGCTGAGTAGCTCCTGCAGCAGGACCACCAGCCTTCCTTTTCCAGGACAGCCCAACTTTCCTCACGCTGCAAGGGGATTGCAGCAATGCTCCATCCTTCTGCCCAGCATTAAAACACAGGGTGGGAGAGATGCAGCATGGCCTGCAAATGTTAAACCATTTTCCTTGGCCAGAGGAGGTTTCCCAGCCCTTCACCTTGTAGAAGTAAAGAGTAAGCGCAGCCATGAGTAGCTGCAGGCTGGAGCATTCCCCAGGGCTCCTCTGGCAGCACAGTTGGTGTTCCTAAAGCCCCCAACCTTACTTATTCAGAGCGGGGGGAGGTCCATGGTAGCCCTTTGCGGGGCTTCATGGAGCTGGCAACACCATCTGGTGTCCCTTCCTGCCACCACAGCTCAGCCATGCATGCGTGGGTCTCTCCTTCCCTCCCTCCTTCCCTCCCTTCACCTTCTGGGTGGCTGCTGCCCGTTTCAGGGTACGCTGCAGAAATTCGTGGACGACTTGTTTGAGACGCTGTTCAGCACGGTGCACCGCGGCAGCGCCCTCCCCCTGGCCATCAAGTACATGTTCGATTTCCTGGATGAGCAGGCAGATAAGCACGGCATCCACGACACGGATGTGAGGCACACGTGGAAGAGCAATTGGTAAGGACAGACCAGAGGCAGAGGAGGGGGGAGGGGGGGGGAACAGGCCTGAGTGTTATAGAATCATAGAATCATTCAGGTTGGAAGAGACCCTTGAGATCATCAAGTCCAACCATCAGACCTACTCTACAAGTTTTCCCCTACACCAGATCCCTCAACACCACATCCAATCTACTCTTAAACACAGTCAGGGATGGGGACTCCACCACCTCACTGGGCAGCCCATTCCACTGACTGACCACTCTTGCTGTGAAAAACTTTTTCCTAATGTCCAGCCTAACCCTACCCTGCTGCAGCTTGCAGCCATTCCCTCTTGTTCTATCGCTCGTTGCCCGTGAGAAGAGACCAGCACCAACCTCTCTGCAATGCCCTTTCAAGCAGTTGTAGAGAGGGATGAGGTCTCCCCTCAGCCTCCTCTTCCTCAAACTAAACAATCCCAACTCCCTCAATCGATCCTCATAAGCCTTATTCTCCAGGCCTCTCACCAGCCCCGTGTCCCTCCTCTGCACTTGCTCCAGCACCTCCAGATCTCTCTTGTGCTGAGGTGCCCAGAACTGGACACGATACTCAAGGTGCGGCCTCACCAGTGCTGAGCACAGCGGGTTGAGTGGTTATCTCTGTCCTGGGGTAAAACACAGATGGGGAAGAACTTTGGGAAGGCTGGGAGCAACCAAGTCCCACAGCTTCACAGCATGAGATGTACCCTGAAGATGTGCTAATGCTTCTCAGCCACCACTTCTGCTGTCCCAGTGCCCTGTCCCGATGTGGCCCTGGGGTTTGATCCTGGCTTGAGCTGCTCCCCATGCTTGAAACCCTGAATCCCATAAGCCAAAACCCTGGTGCAGTGTGAAACCACCAGCCTGGCTGTCTCTGAGTCCTCTCCATGGGTGGGAGCTCAGCACTGGCCTCAGGCTGTAAATCCACATCCCCAGACACTGGGAATCACTGGGTAGCAGAGACAGTCTGCTCGCAGGAAGCCAGACTGCATGCCCTCACTACCCCAGCATCCTAGCCCTGCTGGGGCAGGAATGCCAGAATTCCAGCACTGGGGAGAGCTGGGGGAGAGACTGCAGCTTCCCCATCGCTTGGGACAGGAGCTGGAGCATTTGGGCAGCAGGAAGAGGTGGCAAGAGGGGAAGGAGCCAGGTTCAGCCTCCTCCGAACAACAGGAGTTCTCACATCTTTGCCTCTGCTGTTATTTTAGGATTAAAAGCTCCATGGGATAGAAATTTACCTCTGTGAGGAACGTAAAAAAGCACAACAAATGGTTGCTTCCTGAAGATTTTGTATTTCCCCCCCAAGTCCTTCATGGTTTAAAAGGCCTCTAATCATCACGGCTGCAAAAGCTGGGTTCCCTGCTAAGGCTGTGGGAAGCTAAAAACAATTTATTGAAAGCCTTAGAAGAAAGAGTTATTAGGGTAAAATCTCTAGAACAGCCCCTCCCCACCCCCCTCAAAAAAAAAAAACGTAGAAAATATAAGACTTCTTAAAGGAGCAAAGAGAAAGCACCAACCAGCAGTTTGCTCTGCCAGAGCCATCAGAACACACCAGCCCTGGTCCATCCTTCTGCCCCGGGGTATGGGAGGGCTGGGGAAAAGGGCCAAAATCTGCTCCCTGTGCTCTGCTGAGCACTTTGCTGGGCTGCAGCTTTCCCAGAAAGGGGGTTTTGGTGCGGAGATGGGAATAGGCTTGTGCCACTGGAGCAGGTCAGCACCGAGACCTTGAATCCCACACCCCAGAGCTGGCTGTACAGTAAATATTTTCACAAATTCAGGCACTAGGGCATTATAAAAGTGAGGTTTTCCCAGGCATTAGAAGGTAAAATCAGGACTGAGTTGCTTAAACTGGGACATTGCCCTTTGCAGCCACCTGAAGCTCCTTCCTCCTTTCTCCTCCTCCTCCTTATCCTCCTCCTAGGTGCGGCACCACCACAGCTCCCACCGCTGCTGCCCTGCTCTTCTCTGTTCACAGACAAACTGGTTGGGGTCTTTTGGGGTCATCACAAAAGACCCCAAAAGAACCCAAGGAGCTTGGATGAGAAGGCAGGGTGCTGGGGGCAGGGTCAAGGGAGCTCAGGGACGAAACTGAGCTGCCAGCCAGCAGTGCAGCAAGGGTTAAAGCTGAAGCATTTGGTACTGGGTAGAGGGAAAGGGCTGAGACTTGAAAGGTAATAGAAAGCAGCAGCTGGTTTTTTGATCCTGCTGTACAGCTGAAGAAAAAAGGAATAATAATTCCCCTTTGATTGCAAAGGCCTCGGGATTTGGGGACAAAGCCTGTGATGCTGGCGGATGGATGACGGACGGCGCAGTGGCCGGGCAGGGGCTGATGAGCGTGGGGGCGGCAGTGCTGCTGCCCTGGGTTCAGCCCCACGCCACAGAATCCCACCTTAATGAACTCAGCTTCATGGGCTCCTCATGGAGCCACACAGCTGGTGCCACCACCAAAGGCTGCTCAGCTCTGCCCTGGCACAGCAGATCCCTGCTGCCCTCCAGCCCCTTGCATCCTCCCCCTTTCCAGGCAGGATCAGACCCCAAGGTGAACAGGGCAGCAGTGTCCAGCCTGGGGATAGGGAACACATCACAAGCAGTCTGGTCTAACTGGTGTTTGCTGGACCTGGCCCCCCTCAGACTGGCTTCCCACCGTTTGTATTCTGCTTGGGAACACAAATGCAGCAAATGTCCTTTTGTAGTTTTTTGTCTTCACGTCTAATTTTGTTTCACAGAATGGCAGGGGTTGGAAGGGACCTCTGGAGACCATCTTGTCCAAGCCCCTGCCAGAGTAGGGTCACCCAGAGCAGGTTGGACAGGACCTGTATCCAGGAGGGTTTGGAATATCTCCAGAGGAGGAGACTCCACACCCTCTCTGAGCAGCCTGTTCCAGTGCTCTGTTACCCCTAAAGTAAAGCGGTTTTTCCTCATGTTGAAATGGAATTTCCTGTGTTCCAGCTTTGCCTGTTGCCCCTTCTCCTGTCACTGGACACCACTGAGAAGAGCCTGGGCCCATCCTCTTGCCACCCACTCTTTAGATATTGCTCAGCATCGATGAGATCCCCTCTCAATCTGCTCTTCTCCAGCTGAACCAGCCCCAGGACTCACCCATTTCTTGATTTCCCTACAGCCTCCCGCTCCGATTTTGGGTGAATGTCATCAAAAACCCCCAGTTCGTGTTCGATATCCACAAAGGCAGCATCACGGATGCCTGCCTCTCAGTTGTGGCTCAGACCTTCATGGATTCCTGCTCCACCTCAGAGCACCGCCTGGGCAAGGATTCCCCCTCCAACAAGCTGCTGTACGCCAAGGACATCCCCAGCTACAAGAGCTGGGTGGAGAGGTGAGCGGCAGCAGCCCCTGCCCACCATCACTGCTCTTATTTTCAGCTTAGAATCATAGAATTGTTTAGGTTGGAAGGGACCTTTAAGGTCATCAAGTCCAACCATCAACCCAACTCGTACAAAGCCACCACTAACCCAGGTCCTGCAGTGCCACATCTGCCTGTCTTTTAAATACCTCTAGGGATGGTGACTCCACCACTACCCTGGGCAGTCTGTTCCAAGGTTTGATAACGCTTTCTGTGAAGAATTTTTTCCTCATATCCATCCTGAACTTCCCCTGGTGCAACTTGAGGCTGTTTCCTCTTCTCCTCAAGAGGAACTTCTAACAGCCCCGCATCCCGTTTTGCCAGCTGTAAGCATGAAGTGAAAAGTTGTCCTTTCTCCTGCAGAGCTTAGTTTAAATCCCAAGGAGAAGAGTGGCATTTTGACCTGCTGGGTGTCTCATGCCTCCCCTGACACCTTCATTCCCACAGGTATTACGCAGACATCGCCAAGCTCCCCGCCATCAGCGACCAGGACATGAATGCCTACCTCGCGGAGCAGTCGCGCCTGCACTCCGCCGAGTTCAACATGCTGAGCGCCCTCAACGAGATCTACTCCTACGTCAGCAAGTACAGTGAGGAGGTAGGTGTCCTGCCAGGGGGTGGGTGTCCTGCCAGGGGGTGGGTGTCCCACCCAGGGGGTGGGTGTTCCCCACAGAACACACGGCCTGGGAGAGGAGCCGCACTTGGGTGCTGGTGGCAGGTTGGGCAGCGAGGCCCTGGGATGGTTTGAGGAACCCACAGCAATTTATTGTCATTTAAACCATTATTCTATTTTCCAATGGCCCCTCCCCACCTGGGAAGGGAAATCAGGAAAAAGCAAGGAAAGATGAGGGCTGAGATATAAATAGATTTAATAACATAAGACTAAATAATTGACATTGTTAATACTAAAGAACCAGTATCAAGCCTGATACCAATATATAATATACAGGGATTATACCCAAGCTGGTTAAAAAATTCTCTGACCAGCCCCTATTAAGAGAGAGAGAGAGCTCCTCAGCAAGCTTTCTGATTTATATCCAATGGGGCACTCATGGTATGACATAGTCCTGTTGGCAGCCTGGGTCAAGTGCTCTGCTCTGCCTCCTCCTTGTCCCTGCACCTGCGGAGCTTGAAAGCACCGAGACCTTGAATCCCACACCCGGAGCTGGCTGTACAGTAAATATTTTCACAAATTCAGGCTCTAGGATGTTATAAAAGTGGAGTTTTCCCAAGCATTTAGAAGATAAAATCAGGACTGAGTTGCTTAAACCGGGACATCGCCCTTTGCAGCCACCCAAAGCTCCTTCCTCCTTCCTCCTCCTCCTCGTTCTTCTCCTCCTCGTCCTCGTCCTCCTCCTCCTTCTGCTCCTCAGTGCAGCGCTCTTCTCTGTTCACACACAAACTGGTTGGGGTCCTGGCCGTGCCTGTCACCTGCTTCCCAGGGGACCAAGAGCTACAATGCTGTGGGAACCACTCCATTCCTTGGGCTGGGCAATACACCCAGCGCAACCCCCCCTGTCCCCTCCTGAATCCCGTGGTGGGAAATCATCATGACCCGGTGGAAGCTTCCCAGAAACGTCCCTGTCTTTGGGGACAGTATGACTCCCCTGTCACAGTGACGCAGGCTCCTGTTTGCAAAGGCTCCCTGGCAGCATGAGCTCCTTTAATGCATGCATCACTTGAAACCAAGTTCTCACCATCTGTTCCACCCCTTCATTTTAGTGTAAGAACAACCTATTTTGCAATGATGTCCCTTAAAAAGAAGGGGGTTGGTCATTTCTTTGCGGGTACATGTTTGTGATACGACACCCCAGCCATTTCCCTGTTAGAGCTTAAAAATCTCCTCAGTTTCATGCTAAATGAGGTGAAAAGCGTGGAGCCCCAGGTAGGAGCGTGGGAGCGATGGTGTTGGGTGGGTAGCACGGTCTGAGGGGTCCAACGAGCCCACCCAGCCCGGCTGCAGCAC
The DNA here is from genome assembly GCA_013400555.1 of Jacana jacana. Taxonomy (NCBI): domain Eukaryota; kingdom Metazoa; phylum Chordata; class Aves; order Charadriiformes; family Jacanidae; genus Jacana; species Jacana jacana. The sequence continues at coordinate 189,009 of VZTM01038911.1, forward strand.
GAGGGGAGTGCTCTCACCAGCTTCCCTGACACCCACCCTTCACACAGCTCCCATCTCGCTGCCCACCCACTTTTAGTTCTCTGGTTTTGATGTCCTTTTTGGGGGTTTGATTTGGATGGTTTGGTGTTTTTTTTTGCTTTCTTTATATTTTTCCTCTCCCTTTTTAATTTCTTTCTCCCCCAGCTCATCGGGGCTCTGGAGCAGGACGAGCAGGCGCGGAGGCAGCGTCTGGCATATAAAGTAGAGCAGCTTATCGGTGCCATGTCCATTGAGAGCTGAAGAAAGGTTGAGGCGCCCGCGGACGGCAAAGGGCAGAGGATCACCCGGACTCTCGGGGGAGTTTAGGAAGGAGAACAAGCAAGGAAGGTGCTGGACACATCTAAATACCAAGGCTCTTCTGGAGGGAGCAAGATGCAGTTTGAAAAGGCAGGAAGAGAACAAGAGGAAGCGCCTCAATCAAAGTCACGTGGAGGTGGATCTTTGTTTTTTGAGGATACGTGGAAAGAAGGAACCTGGAAGGTGTGGATGTCTCCATGACTGCTGCTTTGCATGAAAATTGTTTGATGTATATTAGAAAATAAAACTTTATTTAAAGGGTTTTTTTTTAAAAAAAAAAAAAAAGAAAGAAAGAAAAAAGATTAAAAAAAAGAAATAGAGCAAAAACCACAGAGGCCACAGAGAAAGTCCTGGCAACGAGGTCCAGCTCTGACTCCTGTCCTCAAGAGGCTCCTGAGGACACGGCTCGGGCGTTCTGAGAACGGACTCTTAACGCCAATTGGAAAGTCTGGAAAGCCAAAATTTCCTCCTTTTCTTGGGATCTTACAAAAAATGTGAGCACAAGTTTGCACCACACCTTTTTACACAAGTCAAATAGCAGTTTAGCTAGAAAATAGTTCGGTGGCTGAGGAACTTATAGGCACTAGAAGGAACTTTACCTGAATTGCAAAACCATCGGATCATCCAACCTGTCTTGAAATCCAGCTTTATCTATGTATTTATATAGTGTCAATATATCTATATTTTTTTTAAGTCCCATTTACTGTTGAACGAGGAAAGATCTGATTTCAAGTGCTTTCCCCTTTTCCATTCCCATTCTGTCTTGCTGGTGCCAGTGCAGTGGTGGGGCAGCAGCCGGGGTGGTGTCGTGGCCGTGGCCATGGCCAGAGCGGTGCTGGTCCCTTCCATCCTTCTTGAGTAGAAGTGTCTGCTGCCCTTTCCCCATCCTCAGAGCTGGGGTGAAACCTCCTCGGTTGCGTGTTGGTGGGTGGTTTCTGGCAGCTGCCTGTGATTCCTTGCAGTAAAAACCAACAAACACCCCCCACCCTCAGAGTTTACAGTGAGAGATGCTTGAAAAGACTGGGTGTCACGAGATGAGGGCTTCATTGCTGTTCTCCTGGTCAGCACAGGCTGCTTTTGAGATTCTCTGCCAGCCTTGGTGGTGGCACCCCGGGGGTCAGGAGCAGGATGTGCATTTCCAATGGGGAGCAGGGATAGAAATCTTCACTGTTGGGAAGGGAAAACCTTAACCAGCATCCCCAGCTCGCCCCGCTCTCTCCTCTCTGTCTCGGCGTTATATTCAGTTCCTCGCTGGCCCCCCCAGCACGTGTCCTTGTGGCCAGTGACAGGCAAATGTTTGTGAGTGTTATTTCTTTCAAAGACACCAAAGCTTATGTGTGTCCCTTTGTAGAGTGCCAGGAGGGGAAGGAGCGCTGTAAATATTTCTCTCTGTAATAAATATCGATAATCACGCAGGCTGCAGTGGGGAGGAGAGGAGGGTGCAGAGGGTCATTAGGTCTAATGGAAACACAAGTATTGACCACATTGAGCTTGGCAGTGGTGGCAAAATAGTTCGGGGTAGCTGCTGAGCCCTGCCTGGGCAGTGCTGTGCCAGACCAGGACCTTAGTCTGCAGCCCCATGTGTGTCGAAGGAAAATCCATTTTCATATCCATCTCCCTCCTCCTACCCAGAGGAGCCCAGGAAGGGGGGGAAAGTGGGTCACCATGGGCTCCTCCTGCACTGAGAGAGCCACCAGCCTTTGGTCTGGAGATGGAGTCTGAAGGGGAGCCAGCAGGAGGGGAGGGGAGAAGCGCGTAGAGAAATACTCAGGAAACTTGTTGGTTTAATTACCGTTCAGTAAAAGCCATGCCAAGCCCGCTTTCTTTTGGTAATCCACTTTTGTGAGTTTCTCTGGGTCCTATTTATACTCTGGAAGAAAAATACTAATGATCAACCTCGTGCAATAAGTTCTTGACACTCAAACAGCCTGAGCTTTTTAACTGGAGGGCTCGGATTGACTGAGGCACAGAGAGAGCTGGGAGAGACGGAGACTGAGAAGCAGAGCAGGATTCACGCTGCCCATTAATGGGAGAGTTCCCTTCCCGGGAATCCTCCTCCTGCTCCGTGGATCTCATTTCAAAGACAGAAAATGTGCCAGTGTCCGGGTTGTCCTATGGAGGTCTGGTGGACGAGCTGCCCTTGCAGCAGCCACCAGCCGGCCCTGCTCTTTGCTGCTGGTGTTACTGGGGATTGCAGGATGTCAGGCTTTGAAATCCTCCAGGTCTCATTTTTTTTACTGGTTTCTGTGACCGCTGTTGGCAGCGACCTTGGCGCCGAGCTTATGTGAGTGATTTCCAGGTCTGTCTTCTAGTTGTGGTCATTGTTTTGGGTATTTGTCTTCAGATCGTTCACCAGATGCTTATGGTACTCTGAAACCCAAAGAAATCCCTCCAGGTGGTTTCCAAACACTCCTAAATGTTAGTCTGAATAGTTATTTCTGCAGGATTCCCAAACTATGAGTACTGCCCAAAGACCTGGCTTTTCATCACCTGGGTGCTGGTGGACGTGTGCTTGCCCAACAGCCCGAGTCAGGCCCTCATAGTCCTCTTCATCTGTTTAGAGGCTTCTGTGGAGCCACTTTTGAGCCTGCTTTGCTCCTCCTCCTGCTCTCTGCCTTCTGGGCAGGAGCATCCCATCGGCCAATCCATCACCTGAGAAGGCGTTGGGAGGATGGCGCAGGGAACAGCACGGTGCTGGCTGGAAGGGGTGGCCTATAAATAATCTGCCAAGTATCTACTCCTGGTGGTTGACAACGGTTATGGATCTTTACAGGCAATTATATGGAAGGCAGCAACACGTCCCCAAGGGGCAAAGCACTTGTAATCTGTTGCCCTGTTTGCATCTGGCTATTCCATTACTCCTTTGGGAAGAGGAAGCTTCAGATCTCAAAATGGCATTTTCTTCACACTTGCAGCAGACGGGACTCGGGGTTGGGGGCAGGAGGGGGCAGTGACTTTGCCTTAGATGAAACGATTTCACGTCCCTCTCATTGCCCCCTTTCTCCCACAAGGCCGGTGGGTGTTTTGATTCTCCAGTTCACTTCGTTTCAGGTATTCTGACATCAAAGTGGGAGACGTCATTTTCCGGAATCTCTCTGCCTGGTGTCACCGCTTAAATAATTCCACTTAATCTTCTGCTCATGAGCTATCAAAGCACCCACTCCAGGGGGGAGCAAGGTGCTAATCAAATGCTTTTCCACTTTGAAAGCCTTTATTAAAAAACCATCTACAAGTCTAACTTCTAGGCAAGCTTGTCTCTGCACGAGCCCCGCAGTGGAGCACCGCAACGCCGCAGCCCACCAAGGTACGGAGGGTGTGGACGTCGAGTGGTCCACGCTTTGCCATAAAGGATGAATTTACATTTAAGGGGAGGCAGGAGAGATCAGCACGGCCAAAATGCTGGGGCCCTTGAGGGATCCAGCATGGACCAGTCCAACAGTTGCCTGAAGACCCACCATGGGGAAGCAGGGCTGAGAAATGAAGTGATTGCCAAGGTTCCTGGGTGCTGGTGGGCAGCATCCCCGACAGTGCACACACCGGGGAGGTTTGTCCCCAAGGGAGACTGGACGTGGCTGTGGCTTCCCACGGGGTCTCGGTGCTGTGACACAGCGGGGATGGCGAGTGCAAGAGACCTTCATCACAGCAGTGCCTTCAACACACTGTCTTAAAATCCTAATGGCCCGACCCCACCTAAGTTCTCTCTCCTGCTTTCTGCTGGATGTCAACCAAAACAAGTCGTGACATAGGAAAGGATTTGTGTGGGCACGTGGAGGACAAAAGCAAGATGTGTAAAGCTCTGGGATTGTCTTCCTGCATGCTGAGGACTCCAAGCACCTTGGTGCAAGTCATCTAAGTCTGCATGGAATGGGTCTTATTTCCAGAAGTCCTGAGCAGCTGGTGGGGATGGAGAGCACCGACCTGCTCTCGCCTTGTTCCCAGAGCAGCAGGTTGGCAAAGGGTAGAGCAGGTCCCAGCAGGGTCCCTGTGATGCTCCTGTCCAAGGTTGTGGCTCCAGCCCGTTCCCTGGCAGCAGCCCAGCCACCTTCTCCCCTCTTGCTGGCTCTTCTCCATCCCTTTGCAGTGCTGTCAGAGCTCACCCATCACAGGGACCGGGCTCACCAAACTGAATGAAACCACACCAGACCGACTTGAATAAGCCGGGACATCGGGGAGAGCTCACGAGTGACTGTGCCCCGGAGAGAGGAAAGCATGTTCAGAGAAGGATAAATAACTGACATCAAAGATGCATTAAAATGCCACAGAGCTTCAGCCATCTGGTTTCAGAATTGCATTTGTACCATAAACCACAAGCCAATAACGCAGGGAGCTGCGACCTTGTATATAGCTGTGTACTCGGTAGAGCTAGGTGAGCCCTCCTGTCCTTCAGTGCGTGTGTCTTCGGTGAAAACTCCCCCAGCCTTCACCCAGGGTCACCAACACCGGTGGCTTGGAGGCCAAAGGCAAAGAGCTGGTGACAGCTACGAGGCCACCCAGCACTTGTGAGGCCAGGATGCTTATTTTGCCTAAGGAGACATTCGGTGGGGAAATAATTGGAGTGCAAGATGCTGGTGTGCACTGTGAAGAAGGGGCCATTCGGGGTCTGCCAAGCTGAGCAACCCTGAGGGTGGGATTTAACTGAGGGTGGGTGAGATTAGTTCTGAAGGGGAGGAGGGTGGGAGTCTCCGAACCGACTTTCTCCGCCTGGAAAACTTTGTGGAAAGCCTCTGTTTGCCGTGAAAACTCCTCAGCTTTGGGTGAGGGTCCCATTCTGGGCAAGGTGGGGAGGTGAAGGTGGTGGGGGACAGCAGGGACCGGCTGCTTGTTGTGGGAGAAGCAGCTCCTGGTCCCCCCTGGAGGTCTGTGCTGGAGCTGGAACGCAGCTGAAGGTGTTCTGTCCATGCTGCGAGTGCGGCAGTGTTTGTGTGCTTGTTCTTTCAGATCCCTGTTTGCCCCCGTGTTACCTGCTCCTCTCCTTTCTTTGTAAAAATGGAACAATAATTAAAAACAAGAGATACTCCTGCGGCGCGTAAGGACTTGCTCAAAAGCCCTGCAGGGTCCATCCAATCGCACGGACAATATCCCAAATTCTCTGGGCCTCCCGAGGCTGCCAAATCAAATCCGAGATCTCCTGAATGGCCTTTCCTTTGAGATATAGATATATATATATATTATTTTATTTTTTTTTTAATACCTCTGTTTCAAATAAGCTTGGAAGTTTATGCAACGGCTCCTCCCTCAGATGTTTCCACCTCATGGGCCGGAGAGCAGAAAGGCAAGAGGAGCCGGTGGAAAGTCAAGGAGCTGCTGAGCTGATTTTGCCACGTTATTTCCCAACTTCAGAAGGTACAGCAGCAAAACAGCCTTCTCTTATTGATGAGTGCTTCTGCCCTAACGGCACCTCGGGGGCTGCAGGCGAAGCGGTGGGGAAGCAGCGAGGGGAAGGGAATGTACAGGTACTTAAAACTTCTGGAGTCCCCCAAAAACGTCACAGAATGTTGAGGTATCAGCTGTGGAACCGATTCTGATTTCTTCTGCCCCTCTCCTTAAAATAAACACCCACCAGTTTGGGGGGGTTGTGTGTTGGCAGGAATAAGGAATTGATTTATATCCGTACCCATCCCACCGTGTCGTTCCCTGGCTCCTCCCCTCCCCGTTATACTTGACACACTGGAGTTCTGTATTATAGATATATATATATTTTATTTTTTTTTTTAAGATGATTGTCTGGTTTTTGTTGTTTTTACAAGTGTTGTGGAGAAAAAAAAAAATGTAAGAAAGTTTAAGTATTTAAAAACGTTCCAAGGAAAAAAAAAAGGGGGTTTTGTTATTATTCTAATATATTATTGTGTACCTATTGTAAATATGAAACACTCCTATTTTGCAAGCCAAGGACTCACTTTGTACTGTTGTTATATATAAATAAAGTTTACTGGTTAAAAAAAAAAAGCCCCTCCTGAGTGGGTCCTTATTTTCTGACATTTTCTGGTGTGGGGCATTGGTGGTGTAAGGGGAGAATACCGGTGAGAAATAGCTACTTCCTGCCTCACACCAGCAACAAATGGGTAACTGGGACTGGGGAATTGAGGCCTGACTGGTGAAACTGGGATTCCGGGACTGCCCTTGGCCTCCAGCCTTTGGAAAACAGCTGGGGAAGAATTTTTCTGGTAGTAAATGAGAAATAAAGTGTGGAGGATACAGGGAGGAAGAGGCAGAGCCTGGAGCCCGGCAGGCAGGAGAGGGCAGGCAGCCTCATGGGCTGTGGGAAGTAACGAGTTTTCCTTGCTAATTGGGGAAGGAGCAAACAAACAGCCTTTACAAATACAAAGCCTGGATGAGTTCTTTGTGGGTTTGGGGTTGTGTTTGGGTTGTTTTTTTTTCCCTTCCTTGAAATGATCCATCCTGGAGGTAAAATGCAATTGCTTCCATTTCATAAACTCCAGCTAACGTTGTCGCAAGCGCCGAGAGGCATCTGCTGAGCAGTGGGAATCAGCAAGTGACTTCTTCAGCAGCTGTCTGTCAACTTTAATGACCAATATGGTTGCAATTACAGCAATGAACTTTCTCTAACAGCCCAAAATTACTCTGGATGATGATAAGTGACAGAAAAATGGAGACCCTTAAGGAAGCATTAAAAGCCAGAAACACGGAGGATCCGGATCAAGAGGTCTCCCTGCTCTTTCTGAAGGTTCTTGGGGTTTGGTCTTTGTAAATTGGGTACTAAAAAGGCTAAATCTCAGCCTGAAGGGGAAGGCAGGGTGCACTGCGGGTCACAGCAGGGAGCTCAGTGCTGCCCTGAGATGCAGTTGTTATACAGAGGTTTGACCCTTTTCGTGTAGAGCTAGCGGGGTGCTGGGGAGCTACTCCTGCTCAGAGCCAATGCAGGGACCTCATGTCAGAGCAGCAGCTGCTCCTCAGGAGGGTTGTTCGATCTTACTTTCCTTCGAGTTGAGTGCGAAGCTTGACGTGAAGCTTAGGAAGGCAGTGGGGCCACATCTCCCACTTCAAACCAGTGGATTTTAACCCTGGTGGATCAATCCCATGGGCTGCCTTAGCACTGACACTGGTGGTCCTGTAGCCTTTCCAGTGCTGAGCTGGTACATCGACCCAATATTGGGTGTGTTTTTACATGATTTTTGAAGTTAGGGAGTAAAGGAGGAAGGTGATTGTTTTTCACTTGTGCCTTGGGCAAGTCTAAATTTATACCAAGAATAAAATATGAACTGAGATTCCCAGAGCTTTCTTAAAGGCTGGAGGAGCAAGGATATGGTATTTTTCGGAGGTTCCAGAGGTGCTGAGCTCCCTGCTGACTTGCCCGTGGCTATTGCATTGCGGTGGTCACTGGAGGCAGGCTGAAGGATGGCCTCTTGCCAGAGGCTTTTCCACTTCATGTGAGACCTTTGAGAGGTTATTGACTCCTTCAGCTCAGCACAGGCAAAAGACATTTCAATGCGAATCGACAGCATTGACCATGGGGTCATTTGTATTCATCTGCACCCTGTTGATATATTTAATATAATAAGTATACTCAATTAAAAATTACATTTTATCTGGCATGCACTTCACAGGGCTTTATCAGCACTGACAAGGTCAAGTGATGCTTGATAGAAGTTATTTAAAATGCAGATGGCTTCGATCCCTCGGTCGTATTCCATGTCCAATGCAGAAGAGTGAAGAGCCACAGAGATAGGTGTTGGAAGCACCACTGGAAGAGCAGGTTTAGACCTTACCTGGGGTGAGGTTGTGGGTCTGAGCAAACCTTCCCCGGGTAAGGAGCACTGAGGTGGGTACTGCAGCTCTGCCAACCACCAGCTTTGAGTTTATCCTCCATCCCTCTCTGTTTTAGGTTTGTCTGTGCTCACCCTCCACATCCCTTGGGCCAGCTTTGATTTCCCCTTCTGAATACACGGGGTTGCTCTGTTGCTTGCTAATCCCCATGGCTCTGTGAATAGTGGAAAGGATTTTGGGCATCCTGGTGCTGGCTGTCCAAGGCTGGTTCTCAGGGTGAGTTAATGGAGGTGACACTTCCAATTATCAAATACAATCACGGCATTAATATTGACCTGTTTAAATTCCAGCATCTTTTCTCTTCCGTGAATGCTTAGCTGGAGGGTGACATATAATTGTATGTAATCAGACAGGTACCTTAAACTGGTTATCTCGTGATAACCATGAGAATCTCCTGCTTTTTGTCCCAATAAGCATGTGCAGTGTGCTTACATTTAAGTGACTACCTCACAAATTTCTAATGGCACATTTCCCCAGGTGCCGGGTCAATCTGGAACCTGCAAAGTACTGGTACTGCTACTGGGGGGGGGGGTACTGGTTTGACCTCAGCAGGGTGAAAAGCAACTCATTAATTTAGAGATCTTCCAGAAGAGAAATCTTGTATCTGTGCCAGTATATAGAGACGTTTGTGCAGACACATGTGTATAAAATAACATGAAAGTATTATAACACCATATAAAATAGATGTACAGCATAATACAGCGTGTCTGTATCTGTTTATCTCAAGAGTAATACCCCAGGGTTCATGTTAAACTTAAAATTACAAATATCAGTGCCAAAACAAAGGATTTGCTTTTTGTTCAAAATAATACTTATGAAAATGGAAAGCACTCAGGCTTTATTGTCGCTTCATAATTAACTTCAGTGAAGAAATCTAATTATAAATGTTCGATGCTGCCCTATGGCAAAATGTCTAAGAAAAGGGAAAGAGGATGGCCAGGCTCAAACAACTCAGGTAAAAATTAACTCCAGGGTAATATTTGATAACTAAGAATGTCTCTATCAGCTTGTCTGGGTGTTAATGAATTGGGCTGTTCCATTCTTTTCACATTTGATTACTGGAGTTTTATGGCTGCAATTTCGCCCTTATTGCTCCTGGAAATAGGCTTGTCTATGGCTTGAGTACAGGGAACAATGTTTGGGGGGTTATAAATAGATCCTGCTCTTTTCCTAGTTAAATCTCTACTTTATTTATTTATTTATTGTCCAGACTTAAAGGCAAATCTTGGAGCTCCGTAACTGGTCCCCCTGGGACTGTGCATGTGTCCTTCCTCTGTGCTCCCAGCTTATCTCCCAGCATCCCTGTTTGGGAGCAGGACTGGGAAGTGAGCAGGAGGCTCTCTCAGCAGTAGGAAATACAAAACATGTGTTGTTTTTTTTCCAAATATCATTGAAAATGATCCTTTTCCATGGTTGCTCAGCCCTCTCTGAGAGCTGGGGGGATGTGCTGTGCTCATTGCTGTGGCCAAGTTCCCCCTTCATCCCCTGGTGCACAGCACTGGTCCCCCAAAACATCACCCCCTCAGGGCAGGGACGGGGGCTGCAGAGCTCCCCCCACCTGCCCAGCACCTTCCAAAGCGGGGCTGGCATCCAGCTCCTGGCTAAAGCCAAGCCCAGAACTGGACCTCTGGCTCCACAGGCACAAAAGCTGGAAATACCACGTCCACCTGGTGTTTCAAAGCAATAAATAACCTCCATTGACTCCTGCAGTGGAGAGAATTATTCTCCCCTGTGGTTCACTCCCAGCTCTGCTGCTGCTTTGCTGTGAGAGCAACCTGCCTCCTTCCCTCTGAAAAAGAGAATGGAGCTGCTTCCCACCCCTCATGCAGGTGTGGGGAGATTTAATTACGTTTTTGAGAGCCTCAGATGAAAGGCACTGAAGAAGCACTGGGGACTGAGCTCTTCATTAGCCGGGTCCCTGCTGGGTGCCAGGGCTGGCTCCGGACACATGCACCCTCCATGTGGGAGCCACCAGGATGTGGGCAGGGGTGTAGGATGCAGGCAGGGATGCAGGATGCAGACAGGGATGTAGGATGCAGGGAGAGATGCAGGATGCGGGTAGGGATGCAAGATGCAGGGAGAGATGCAGGCAGGGATGCAGAACGTGAGCAGGGATGCAGGATGTGGGTAGGGATGCAGGATGCAGACAGGGATGCTGGATGCAGGCTGCAGGCAGGGATGCTGGCAGGGATGCAGGGTGTGGGCAGGGGTGTAGGATGCAGACAGAGATGTAGGATGCAGGGAGGGATGCAGGATGCAGGTAGGGATGCAGGATGTGGGCAGGGAGGCAGGCTGCAGTCAGGGATGCTGGCAGGGATGCAGGATGCGGGTAGGAATGTAGGATGATGGCAGGGATGCAGGCAGGGATTCAGGTAGGGATGCAGGATGCAGGCAGGGATGCTGACAGGGATGCTGGCAGGGATGCAAAACATGAGCAGGGATGCAGGATGTGGGCAGGGATGCAGGCAGGGATGCAGGTAGGGATGCAGGATGTAGACAGGGACGCANAGACAGGGACGCAGAACGTGAGCAGGGATGCAGGATGTGGGTAGGGATGCAGGATGCTGGCAGGGATGCAGGCAGAGATGCTGTTAAGGATGCAGGATGCAGGCAGGGATGCAGAACGTGAGCAAGGATGCAGGATTTGGGCAGGGATGCTGGCAGAGATGCAGGATGCTGGCTGGCTCTGCACAGCTGACATTGTCATTCTGCTCCAGCTGCTGCAGGCTGCCCGGAGAGGAGGAAGCATTTTCTCTTTTGTTAGCACTCAATTAGGCTGAGCTTTGAGGAGAAGATATAAATGCTTAAAAGTTCTCTTTATGTTTTGCCACGTTCGGCTTTCACAAAGGGAAATGTTGGGATGATCTCGGGGGGGTGGGATTGGGGGGAGAGCTGCTTTTGCATGATTTTTTAAGCATTCTTTTGGCGTTCATTTGATTTTTGCAGCAGGAACCTGCAATCTCTCTGAGCTCACCACAAAGGCATTGCCTCAGGCCGTACAGGAGTTTATAGACTAGGTCACAGGCTTCATGCATATTTAATACATGCTCAAATCACATCTTAGCCTTTGACAAGCACGGGTCAGAGTGCCAGCCCCCTGCCCGGGAGGGAAGTGGCTCAAGGCTAGTGACACAGAACAAATACACCAAACAAATAGATCAAGCCCCAGAAAAGCTCAAATCCACTTGGGGAGGGAACTCAAAGGATTGCTCTGTGCATGGTCTGGTCTTTTTGCCTGCACAGGTAGGAGCAGGAGGATGCCCCAGGAGGATTACAAACTCTGCTGGGCCAGGCTGGCAGCAGGACAGTGGCCCCGGCCAGCAGCCTCGAATGTGCTAATGGATGGATTCACCCCTCCTGCTACAGACAGATAAAAGAGATCAGTGCTTCTAGAAGAGGTCCCTGCAGCTGAGCTAAAGCACCTTCTGGAGATGCTGTAATTCCTGGTCTGGCACACAAGAGGGATATTCCCCCTGGCAGAGCTGGAGCTGCCGGAGCTGGGTGCGTACTGACATGGCAAAGCTGTAGGAAACAGGTCCACAGTGGTCTCAGCACTCTACTAATTGCAGGTCTCAAACAAATACCTCATTTACACACACACTAATAAACCTGACTGCCCTGTGATATGGAGTTGTTAAGTGGGGAGCCTGCTCCCAGGGATGGCACAAGGTGGAATCTCCTTCTGCGTTGGCAGAGGAGCATTGAGGAGCCCAGGCAGGAGGATTAGCAGGTTGGTAATGGATATGGTTTGAGTAATAATCTGTGGAGTGATTAATACAGATATGATTTTTGGCTTAATAAGGATGCAGCAGATTTGTCTGCTCAGGGAAGATGTTTGTACTCACTGGTCTGAATGCAGTGACCGTTACCTTAACGCTGTGATTAAATCCACACTTCAGACACCTCATTAAAACAGCGTGTAAGGTTGAATTCTTATAACCTGCAGCAAGAAATGTACTCAGGCCTGGTGGTGGAAGAATACAAGGAGATTCCTGGAAAGCCTCTGGGAATGTGTCCTAGGGCTGCTGTGAGCCAGCCCTGCTCCCAGGCACCGCTCGCAGGCATTCCAAGGGCCGTCTCCTTCACCCCTGCTCAGCTCCAGCTCCGCTCCTGCCCGCAGGCACCAGTGGCTTCTCTGCAGCTCCCTTACCTTCAGCAACCTCGGTTCAGCCTCAGGATAAGTCCTGAGAAAAAGCATTCCCTTTTTCTTGATGCAAAACCATCCCACCTCGGGCATGGGGGGCCGGAGAGGTTCTGAAGCGGATTGAGTTTTCCCATCTCTGCCGAGTCCTGAAAAACACAGGTGTCCTCACTTCAAAAAAGCAGGTTAAACGTGCAGAGAGATCCCTGACCTGTCTGCAAAGCGCTGACCTAGAAGGGAAGGAGACTTTCAACTGCCTTATTACCTACCCCGTGGTTCAGAGCCACAGATCATGTCCCCCTCAATTGCCTTTCATTGCTGGCAGGATGAAAGCCGTCTCTGGCAGAGGGGATTTTGAGAACCAAGGGACTGCAAATCCTTTCCTGCCTGCGTTGCCCTCACTCCAGTGCAGGCAAGGACTTCCAGGAGTGGAGGGGACCCTGGCCCTGTCACCCCCAACACGCGTGTGGACGCACACGCAAACGCACACCGCCCTCTGCGTGTTTGTAAAACAATCTTTTTAATTTTCTGGTTGGCTTGGCAAATCACAGCTGCTCCTTCCCCAGAGCTCCCCAGCACATTTGCACAGGTTCCCATTTACATACAGTAGGAGTTTTTAATTTCCTTCTGGCCCCACGTTTCCACGAATGAGCCGTCTGCGCTACTGCAGATGGTGGGACTGGGAGAGGGCTGTGGGATAACTGGGGTGTGTGTGTATGTGGGGGGGTGACCAGAGCAGGGACCCACAGCCTGGATAACACACGTTTCTCCCGATGGCAGAGCCCAGGCTTGTTGTGGCTGCCCCGCAGCGGGGGATCACGCCAGGGTTTGCTCTCTCCACTTATTCCTGCTTTAACTCAATGGCTTTGCATTTACCACGGCTGAGCCACGGTGCTGGAGTATTAATTGATTCCTGCAGCTGAGCGAGGCTCATTAAACAGCAGCTTTGGGGTGCGAGTGGCAGCTCGGAGTGGCAGTAATGAGCAGGACAAGAGGTCCGGGACCGAAACTTCTCTCCTCCAGCATCTGTTACCGCAATTACAGCCCCAAACCCGCAGCTCCAGCCACCACACGTGCACAAAAGAGCCTTATTAAACCAAATAGCTCCCCCCAGCTCCAACAACCCCCTCCATGCAGGGCAACGACAGGGATTTCTCGGCTAACAACACCCCGCAGCTGGGTTAATCGCCGCCGTTTGGGAGGGCGCTGCCCTCCCCGCGCATCTCCCGCGCATCCCCCGCGCATCCCCCGCGCACGGAGGAGGACCGGCTCCGGCAGCTGGCTCCGCAGGGGCAGTCGTCAGGGTAATTAGCATTCTATAGTGATTAATATAGTATAATTTGTGCATATGGTGTAAGGCCGGCGCCCGGTGC
>VZTM01038913.1:0-81232 GCA_013400555.1 Jacana jacana
TGATAGTAGTTTCAATAGGATGAAAATTCACTTTTCAATAGTCATACAGACATACACAGAAAGGAAATACTGAAACGGGGAACTGAATCATCTCAGACCCCTGCACAACACCCAATTTAAGTATAACACACACTTGAAAAAGCAACAAAATTGTGAAAGGTGTATTCTTTAAGAAATATTATCAAACTCTATCTTTAGTCATTACTCATCCAGTCCTCGAATAATTTAATTTCCTCCTGGTGGTAATGGTTATTCTGGTTGGTTTGATGGTATTACCTATGCACAAAGAGCACACCCCAATGGGCCCCATCTCAAGTGGTCCCTCAGCTGCATCACCAATAATCTGTTATTATAGTCTTTTATTTTTAACTACCTGGCCACATTGGTACTGTGATATTCTTCATGCAGAAAGTACAACTGTATAGAGAGACAACTTACTAGAGTGGGGCTAATGGTTGGACTCAATGGTCCCAAAGACCTCTTCCAACTTAAATGATTCTACAATATAGTAGGAAAAGCATGCAAACTTTTCAAGGTAAGCTAAATGCTAAACATGGTTTGTTTTTTCATAAACACAGCACTGACAGCAACAACCTCTTGAAGAGTTCTTAAAGATTTTAATCCCTAGAAGTGGTTCAACAGTGACAGTGACTGACAAGAGTAAGACTTAAACCTTTCAACCGCACGCCATGATGCCTCATCTGCTTTTGGTTGACAACAAGATCTTTCCAGATGTTATTGGAGTATTACCACCTTGTGTGTTGCTTCATCTATCAATGAAAACGCCCACATATTTAATAGGCCTATTTAATAGGATGCAAAATTGAAAAAAAACTAGTCAGATGTTTAGGAACCAAATTTTAGGCAGCAGTTACAAAACCTGCAGAATTCCTAGGAAAGTTAAGCCCTTATTTATTTCTTGCTTTTACATTAGAAGCGTGTTTAGCATAATTAAAAATTAAAAAAAAAAATCAAAACCAATCACTACTCCCAAATAAATGAGAAAACCCACTTCTTGGGTAACTATGACCTGACAATATTTTTGTATGATCTTTGCTTAACCGAGAAAAAAAACATCGATTTTTAATGCAAACTTACACCCATATAGGGGGGGATAGAAAGACAAAGCAAAAGAAATTGCTGATGAATAAACACTCAGAAACCCAACTCAAATATGAGATAACATGTTGAGCATAACTCAGGCTGAATGAGCATTTCCTTACCTGGAAATTACAGCTACCAGGACTTGTACTTTTAACAAAACAAGAACAAAGCCAGGCAAGGAAGCTGCAAAGGTTGAGTTAGGACAGGGTCCCTTGGAGCGCCTCTGTTTATCCAGGGCACTGTTTGAAGACTTCAGTTGTGCTCATGAAGGGTTTGAGGGTTGGGGTTTTTTGACGCAAGGCATCTAAATTAGGAGTCAGAATTTAGAGATCACAGCCAGGAACTGCAGGCTCAATCAGAGAAGTCTGATTTTAACTCCCCGAGGTTCCTGCCAACACATACCAGGGGCACTGTCAGAACAAACCACACCATTTAGAAATCTCCCTCCCCAATTTTCTCTCCTCGTTTCTATCAGTGGATTTGGGAGAGCATTATTTGGTGTTTCAAGTCCAAAGCTCGCTTGGCTTTCACATGCATGATAGCTCTGAAAACTCTTGATTTTATTTTTTCGGTTGAAACTTTACCTATATCTACACTGCAGAAAAATGTCATCTCCTGAGGTCCCCAAACAGCAGATTCTGTTCTTCCTGGAATCCCAGCAAGGGACCTGAGCCTCAGCAGCAACGTTTGTTCTCTCTCCCTGGACAAAGACCAAAGTGAGGAGGGAGACAGTCCCACCGTTTCCTTACACGGAATTCACAGCAGCAGCCCCACTCTCCAAGCAGCCTCCAAGGCCAGTGTGTGCCTGTCTTTGGAGCTCACATTTTGCCTTGGGGTCTATAAGGATCCAGCTGTGTTTAGAAAAGCAGAGCGCTCTTGTGTCTTGTCAAACTCCTGCAGCACCTCTCCTCATCTTCAGCTGGCAAACATGCCCCCTTAATACCGACCAAGACCTGTGCTCCTGTCAGGAGGCTCTTTTATTCAGTAGCTGCCTGCCTGCCCACAGATGGGTATGCACATCAGCTTCAATTAGGTAGCTTTCACCCTATTTTAGACCAGAGCATCTCCTGCTTGACCTTTTCCCACCCCTCAGTTCTTGCAGCTCACGTTTTGCCTTTCTAAACAACTCTCAACCCTGAGCAAACTTCAGAAGCTAATTGGAAAGAAGAGGTGAGCTCTCTCAATCCTTCCACCAGCTGACTTCAGTTTTCCCCTTGTCTATTTTATTTTTCATCCCTCCTTCTGTTAGAAAACAGTGCTTCTGCTCCAGTTTGGAGCCATTAGTTGGAAAATTAAGCCATTAAAGCAGACAACATCTGCGGAGAACAATTTATCAAACAGAGATCCAGCAACCAAAGTGTAAATTGAAGCCAACTTCAAGGGCTGGAAGCCTAGTATGTCTTCAGGAAAAAAAAGAAGAAAATAGAGAGAGAAAGAGTCTTCACAGGACCTAAACCTCCTGGCAATTAGAAAGGGGAAGATATTTATAGGTGGGATGAAGAACAAAGAAAAAGTCAGTATAGCAGCCTAGAAAGGGGATCATTTCGGAAGACTAATTTTATTTTAATCGCTGCAGAACAATGTACTCATTTAGGAAATACAGCCTTATAGCAACCGTCTGCTGATTGGACTCTGTATATGTCACTGAACTTGAGCTACACGATACAAATCTTGTAGTATTTGGCATTTAAAGGTGGTTTTGAGGGAAGAATACAACATCACAGTGAACACTGACATTTCTTATAATCAAAGGTAGTTGTGAGGGTGATTTTGTGTCATCTTGATTGAACAACTAGTTCACAGACTACCAACAAGTTACATTAAGAGCAAGATTTATTTTCTCTCCTGCAAAATTAAGAGTGTTATTAGAGGGAATTATCCCTCCTCACTCATCAATGATTGCATCAATATTTCATTCTTTTTTTTATATCAGAAAGACTCCTATGCAAAATAATGCAAAAACTGTACACTGGTCTGTGTTTAAGAAACAATGAAGCAGCTAAGAATACCAACAGTAAAGCTGGGTTTGTGATAACGTAAGTTAATATTATACAAGTATTAAATTAATATTAAATATATGTTGTAAGTATAGTAATAACCTGTAGCTTTGATGGTAAATATAAGTAGGTTTATCAGGAGACAGCTGAATGCTAATTATAATAATCCTCTATCAGATACAATTTTCCAAGCACATCCCCTTATTGACACAATATGGGCAGGGTCACTGAAGGCATCTGGGGGAATTTTCTCCTCAGGACCCAGCAGAACAGCAGAAGAGACCTGTGTTGCACAAGTCCTGCAATGGGTCTCATTTCAGCCCTTATTCACAGGGATTGTATGTTGTGGCAGATCTTCTAGTAACGTTCATGCATTTGCCACATGTTACAGCTATGGTGATTGCCCATTAGAAACAACTAAGAGTATCAATGGTACTCTCCAGCTGGGGTAGATTCTATGGAATTACAGGCCACCTGGCAGCCAAGCTCTGCTGGAGAAGCTAGCCAGCCACAGAATGGGAGCACCAAACCTCTAAGCCTTCTCTTGGGCAACCTGAATATCAATACAGACGAGGGGATGAGGTATTAGAAAGCAGCCCTGAGGAAAGGGACTTGGGTGTGCTGATGGAGGAGAAGCTGGCCATGAACAGGCAGTGGGCACTTGCAGGTCAGAAGGCCAATCCCATCCTGGACTGCATCAAAAGGTGTGCTGCCAGCAGATCCAGAGAGGGAATTCTGCCACTTTGCTCTGCTCTGGTGAGACCTCACCTGGAGTGCTGTGTGCAGGGCTGGAGCCCTCAATGTAGGAAGGACATGGACCTGATGGAGTGGGTCCAGAGGAGGGCCACAAAAGTGCTCAGGGGGTTGAAGCACCTTTGCTATGAGGACAGGCTGAGGGAGGAGGGGTTGTTCAGCGGGGAGAAGAGGAGGCTTTGGGAAGACCTCAGAGCAGCCTTCCAGTCAGTGGATACAGGAAGGCTGGGAAGGGTCTGTTTACAAAGCCCTGCAGTCACAGGACAAGGAGCAATGCCTTCAAGCTGGAGAAAAGCAGCTTTAGATGGGATATCAGGAATTGGTTCTTCACTCTGAGGGTGGTGGACCACTGGGACAGGTTGCCCAGGGAGGTGGTTGAGGCCCCTTCCCTGGAGATATTCAAGGGGAGGCTCCAGGAGGCCCTGGGCAACCTGGTCTGGTTGGGGGTGTCCCTGCTGACTGCGGGGAGGTGGGACTAGATGACTCTAGAGGTCCCTTCTGGCCTGGAACATTCTGTGATTCCATGATTCTGTGAGCCGCTTCCCAGTTTGGCACTCAAGTCACAGCCAAAGCAGTGTCTGTAATAGCAAAGCGTGATACACATGTTGTTGATTCTGCCGAGTGCCAGCTGCTGGGACGAGAGGTATCCACCAGAAAAAGAGAGAAAACGTTATGGCAGAGGAGGAATGGGTCCAGCTTCCCACACTTTTCACCACGCTGCCCCATTGCAAGGCTCCTGTAATGTTCCCCCTTACCACACACAGCTGGGAACTGAGGCACTCCTGCATAATAACAGTGGTACTGGAGAGGACACTATCGACAGGGAAATAGCAAGAGGATTACAGTTTTTGCCTTCATTAAAATTTAAAACCAACCAACCAAACAAAATATGTCCTGAATTATTTGGAAGTTCAAGTCAGTATTTCGAAAGCGCCTGCCTTTTGGGGGAGTTAAAGATTTTGGCTATCGTTTCCAGTTAAAAGTGTTCTGCATGGTTGACATTTTTTGCATTACTTTTGTAAAAATTACTTCTGAGTTTGAGAGCTTCAAACCAATCTGATTCAGACACTAATTCCTACACATCCCTGTATTTACCAGAATAGCTTTTGTTCCATTCAAAGGCTTGATTCAAATTCAACTCTTTACCTTCCTCCTTTAGATTCTGAGAGCAATTAGATGTATTGGAGATGCAAGCCAAAAGTGCAACTATCACATTCTTATTCCTTGCAAACATCACCTCCTCCATGCAGTGTGCATATTGTTCTGCACCCTGTCCCACTGCCTTCTTCCAAATGAAGACAGAACTGGATGGCTGATCACAAGACCTTCACTTTTGGCCCCACCAGAAAGACCTGAATATTTTTACACCCATGTGTGGAGGAGGATCCAAACACACCACCTCTCAGACAAGACCAAAAGCAGAATTCAGCGTTGAAAGCGAGACATAACCCTTTCCTTCACCACCGAAAGGCAGCAGAAGACTCATACTCTCTAGCAGGCATAGCAGGTGTAACTATAATTTCAAGGGACAAACGTTGTGAAGCATTCAACAAAATAGGGTTTTGTTCTTTCCTTTACCAAACTGTCAATTTGTTCAGCTCAAACACAGGGAATAAATTCAGCTGAGAGGGCACAAGTCATCAGAGCTGGGTCAAAGAAACAGCGGTGCTCCTCTTATCCACTGCACTTTACAGCATGGGTTCTGGGAAAAGCTCAAGAGAGAGTTAGGTACTGTGTGCTGGGAGGCACCCAGAGCTGTGTGGGAGATGTGTACCCCAGAAAGGCAGTGTGGCAGTGTGCTCTCCCTGTTTTTTTCCCCTCCAGCTCCTGCCTGGGCCATGGTCATCATGACCATCACAACATCAGTTGTGCTAAGTTACACCTGGACTTTGGGGAACGGCTGGCAACGCAGTCAAAACACTGTCTAGAGCGGGGACCTAGATACCTTGTTCCCATGAGAATGTGGCAATGGGTGAGTTATCTCACTCTATAAATAGGGGACAGCCCAAGAGTCCTCGGAGCAATCCTGCAGGGCAACGGCTGCACACCAGGACCTCACCTTTCATGAGGATGCTCACTTAAGGTTCTACTCCTCGAGGCTGAGAGATTCCTTGTTGAAAGTTCACATGTGTAGTTGTGTCTTGACAACTTCCTAAAAGAACCATTAGGTTTTTAGTTTCTATGTTAAAGAGCAAGCAACTGAAATTTTCTCACTACCTTTGAGGCTTGCAAGAAACTGGTAAACATTTACTTTTACTGTAAAAAATTAAGTTTTCTGAGTCTAGTGTGTATTATATATTTGCCTTAATTGGGCTGAGTTTAGCCTCCTTAAATTTTGCCTAATTTTTTAACGCGGACTTTTATTTGTTGCAGAGTTTCTCATAAAAATCTGCAAACGAATTACCGACCGCGGTTAATGAGCTATGCATAAAGCTTCTCTTTTCCTTTATCATTCTTACCATCTGCTTCGGCTGCTTTATTATCAGCCTGTAAGCTAATAATCTATCTCCTTTATTTCCCATCTCACTTGGGGAAAAAAAAACCCAACAAAATAAGAGGAAGAAATCCAGAAGAGTTTGCAAACTCCCTGTTTTCTCAGAGTTTACCCAGAGCGGTGCCTTATGGTCCAATCTGTGTTGTGCTCCCATCCTCTCCACCACAGAGTCCTGGTTTTCAAGCCTATTAAAGAAAGCCCACTGGTTTTCCAGCGCCTCTCCCCTCAAGAAAACAGCAGTAGAGCATTTCTAAGACTCAGATAATTCTTTCTTACCCTAGTCCCCTTGTGTTATTAAGCAAAAATGCTTCTTCCTGCCTCCTTCCCCCCTCCCCTTCCTGTTGCAATTTTTACTGACTGCAGCTTTGTTGCAAAATATGACCACAGATTTGACAAAAAAATTGCACTATCTGTGTTATCTATCCATATACATGACCACAGCTTTCTTTCTATTCACTATGAATCTAACACGTGCTGCCTCCCTAGAGTTCTTTCTTCTCCTCCAGTTAGGGCCAATGAGTTTCCCAGCCTTTTCGATTACATTTCGGTAGAACCCATCACACAAGCACCATTAACATGGGATGTTAATCTAATTAAATTAAAAATTATCTTTTTGACTAAAAGCATCATTAAAAAATTCAAGCCTTCTCTTCTGAACTAGGCCGGTGCTGCATTTTCACTTGCTGATGAGATCACAGACTCACAGCATCTTCATGGTTGGAAGAGACCTTTGAGATCATGGAGTCCAACCATAAAACAAACAAAAAAACCCAACAAAACTCAACACCACAACACACAACACCCCCCCACCATAACAACAACCACCACAACCCAAGAACCTCGGGCACTAGAGCATGCCCTGAAGTGCCACATCTACATGTCTTAAATACCTCCAGGGATGGTGACTCCACAACAGGGTTACAGAATCACGGAATCGTCATGGTTGGAAAGGACCTCTGAGATCATAGAGTCCAACCACACACACACAAAAAATAAACCCCTACAATCCCAGCCACTAGAGCATGGCCTGAGGTGCCACATCTACAGGGCTCTGAAACCCCTCCAGGGATGGGGACTCAACCCCCTCCCTGGGCAGGCTCTTCCAGTGCCTGCCCACTCCTGCGATCAACTCATTCTTCCTGAGATCCAACCTGAACCTCCCCTGCCACAACTTCAGACTATTTCCTCTGCTCTGCCTTTGTCCTTATTCCTTTGGGATAAGAGGCCAACACCCACCTCTCTACACCCTCCTGTCAGGGAGCTGGAGAGGGCAAGGAGATCTCCCCTCAGCCTCCTTTTCTCCAAACTAAACATGCCCCGTTCCCTCAGCCTCTCCTCGTAGGACTTCTCTAGACCCCTCACCAGCTTGGTGCCTCTCCTCTGGACACGCTCCAGACCCTCAATGTCCTTCTTGTAGTGAGGGTCCCAGAACTGGGCATGTGTTCAGTTGCACCAGGTGAACTTGTTTCACTTGGCTATTACCTCTTTGCACCAACACAGACAACCCACTCAAGTATTACCTTGTGGTTAACACCCCGCTACCACAGAGCTAACCCATGGGAAAAGAAAATGGTTTTTCCTGTGCCTATCCATTACAGAGCTAATCCTAATGCAGACTTTAGGAAGCTGAGCTAAGGTTTTTAAAGACCATCTCAGGCCAAACAGCAACCGAAAATAAATAATAAAATATAAAATACGAGGACGCTTTAAATTATGAAAAACGCCCCTGAGCACCACCATCTCCTAAGGGCTGTGAACTACTTAATTTTGTCTGTCTTAGGGCAAGAACGAGTAATAGGATCAAGCTCTTCAAAACTTCATGGAAAAACCCTTAAATTCGGTGCTATTTGGAATATGATCATTGCTAGGCAGGTTAAGGAATAGCGTAATCATGGTCCCTCCTTTCTAATTAAGCCACCACTTTCAGAACTGAGAGTTAGACACCATTTGTCCTTCTTTATAATGGAGTAACTGTCTTGAAGAGAAGCTGGAAAAGCCAGCACTAACAACTAGGCTTTACTTAACGAGCATAAACTTCTGAACAACTACCACAAAGTGAGCAACAAACAGTGAAACACTAAGCTGGAAAACTTCCTGTGGATCGTCTCTGGTTTCCTAGCAAAGCTGCTATCCCCAGTGCGGGAGCTCCACTGAGGCTTTAATCCATTTTACACCTGAAAAGGGGCATGTGAGTGAAATTACTATATTTTCAAACGCAAGCTCACGGGAACATGTCCTGGTGCTGAAAGCTGATACTGAACTGAGGAAAAAAGAGACAAACAAAGCTTGGTTGACTTTCTGAGGGCCTCACATCAGCCTCGGGCATGCTATGTATAAAAGGCACCTGGTGGATTCTGTGTGATGAACCTACATATTTATTAGCCTTAATCAACTTTTTTTTTTCTCCATTTCCTGTGCTCTGACACACATTCTGGTACTTTAAAGAAGTAAACAGTACATGAACAAGGCTGGCTATGTCCCACATTTTCCAATTTACTATTTATTTTATAAGCCAAACAGCTTCGCATTTATTTTTTCAGTCAACTCTCAGAACGTTCCTGTGATCAAAAGCAGTTTATCAACTCAGGTATAGAAACTTGGAAAAACAGAGAAAGAGTGCAGGTACCTGATTCAAGCCACTTCTTAGTCCACAGAAAGACCACCAGCAACATTCCTCTCTCCTAACCGTGATGATTAGGAAAAAATTCTTCCCAGAAAGTGGTCAGTCACTGGAATCGGCTGCCGAGGGAAGTGGTGGAGTCACCCTCCCTGACTGTGTTTCAGAGCAGATTAGATGTGGTGTTGAGGGATCTGGTGTAGGGGAGAACTTTGTAGAGTGGGGCTGATGGTTGGACTCAATTATCCCAAGGGTCTCTTCCGACCTGAATGATTCTATGATTCTGTGATGATTTATTGGTTGTCCGGTCTAAGGTGGCTGCAGAGGCCTCCACAATCAAACACAATCCTGTCTTGGAGTACAACTTGTTGCTCTCTGCATGCACCCATATGGGTAGTTTAGGCCACGTATCCAACTTTTAAGACTGTTGCAGTTCAGTGAGATCCACTGCTGTTCACTCAAATGGAATTAATTCTGATAGGAAGAAAAGCCACACAGGAGTCTGTGGCAATGAAGTGCCATGATTCCTGAGTCTTAACATAACCAGTAAACTCTTTGCCATAGATGAGCTTTCACAAACGTATTCTAATCATGCCAAATAAGTTGCAATTTAGTAGTAAGCAGTACCACTCCTATGACTAACTAGCCCTCACCGGTCTCGATAATTACCTGTGGGCCAGAAGACCACAAGGTCCTTTTTTCCAGCCTGTTTTTCCATCTGAATAAGAACGCAGGCTGGTGTAATTCATAAGTTACGTTACTTTGGTTCACAAAAAGGCAGGAAAACAGGAAGAAGCAAAGGCTTTCAAGCTTACATTTTCCATCCTCACAAAACACGGAAGGAATAACAGCAAAAGGCAACCCTGTAAAAAATCCACAGTCATTAGACAAGCTCTGTAGCTCCTCCTGATGGTGTACAAGAAAGCTTTCACCCAGAACAATCACTCAAGTAAATCATAAAGAGAAGGTCATAAATATTAGAGAAGGAAAAAGCTGCTGCATATTCAGTGGCTGTCAAACACGGGTTACAGAGAAGCTCCTGGACCCACCGTACTTTGGAGAGAAAGGGACACAGTTCTGGTTTTACTTAACAAGAAGGGCTTTGTTGATATTAGGCTTGTTTTTTAAATAGATCTGAATCCTTTTACAAAAATGAAACAATCAAAAAAACCAACCCTACTCAAAACAAAACAAAAAACCCCCAACCACCACTACCAAGAAAACCATCTGACAAAATGCTTGGAAAAAACAGTGTTTCCCCGTAGAATGATAGAATGGTTAGAGTTGGAAGGGACCTTCAAGACCATCCAGTTCCAACCCCCTGCCCTGGGCAGGGACACCTCCCACCAGAGCAGGTTGCTCCAAGCCCCATCCAGCCTGGCCTTGAACCCCTCCAGGGACGGGGCAGCCACAGCTTCTCTGGGCAACCTGGGACAGGGTCTCACCAACCTCACACCAAAGTTCTTCCTTATCTCTCATCTAAATCTCCCCCTTTCAATTTAAAACCATTACACCTTGTCTTATTGCTCCACTCTCTGACAGAGTCCCTCCCCATCTATCCTGTAGCCCCTTCAGGTACTGGAAGGGACTCTAAAGTCTCCTTGTAGCTTTCTCTTCTCCCAGGATGAACAACCCCAGCTCTCTCAACCTGTCTTCATAGGAGAGATGCTCCAGCCCTCTGATCATTTTGGTGGCCCTCCACTGGACCCATTCCAACAGGTCCATGTCCTTCCTGTTCCGAGGACTCCAGAGTTGGACACAGGACTCCAGGTACAACCTCACCACCCATTTCTTTGGTGAGTTTCAGCCCAAGAGGAGAGTTCCAGCTCTGACACACAGCACACTCTCATAGGCACTGTCTGGTACAGAACCTACAACTCTACAACTGATACACGTATCCATCCTTATCTCTCTGTTCTCCAGTTTTTAAGGTCTGGTGTACTCTGAAAGCTCTCAGGAATAAATCTGTCCCACCCACGATCTCATTTGACATGGTTTTCCCTTGCTCCTTGTTCCAGGCTGCAGTTCCGCACTGCTTTTCCCACTAGGCCATTTAACTCGCTTCCATCCAGCTCAGCTTAAAGCACAGCTGCTTAAATACAGAGAACTTGAAAAGAAACCTTGGAAGCAGTTCAGAAGCAATCTTTCTGCCATAAAATTTTTGCTTGCAATAGAGAGTTTCACAACTTCTTCCTTGTCTGGCTGTAGGTAGTGCATCTCTGCATCACCGTTTTAGTTCAGAGAGGGGATTCTCCTCAAACCCCAACCTTCAGTGCCTTGCTCTACACATTCCCTCCCACAGGGAGAGAGGTCTCAGAATGCAAGAACAGAACTTTGGAGGTGCTTAGACCAGATGTGCTTCATCTGGTCATGATGCCAATTCAGTCCAAGGGCTCACAGCCCAGAATACACCTCCCCAAAACACTGTGTGTGCCGGGTCCTCACCACCAACCACTCTACAAACAGATCTCATCCTAACACTACATGTCAGTATGGACAGAGTCAGGCAATCCTGCCTTTGTTTCCTGGCTTGGAAGTAATTTGTGTTTCAGAATCTTGCCACTCCTAAAAAAGCAGGAGGCCATTCAAATGCTGCCCTCATTTCCATGGTTTCTCCTGACAGAAAGAGGTGAGATGTCATCTACTCCCCTGTACTAAATTATGGGCTATAAAGTATTAGAATCATAGAATCATTCAGGTTGGAAAAGACCCTTGGCATCATNACCTCTCTACAATGCCCTTTCAAGTAGTTGTAGAGAGGGATGAGGTCTCCCCTCAGCCTCCTCTTCCTCCAACTCAACAGTCCCAGCTCCCTCAATGGCTCCTCATAAGATTTATTCTCGAGGTCTTTCCCCAGCTCCGTGTCCCTCCTCTGCACTCAAGCTCCAGCCCCTCCAGATCTCTCTTGCCCAGAACTGGACACAACACTCAAAGGGTGGCCTCACCAGTGCTGAGTACAGGGGGACAAAAATTTACTTTTAATTATTTTCCTTGCAAGAAAAAAAATACTCCCTGCAGAGTGTTTGGGAAAGAGAAATGAGGCTGCCATGCTCTTATTAAAAGAACTAAGGAAACTGGAGCTTCAGTCTTGTCAGCCAGCCTATCTGCAACCAGAAAAAAACCCAAGCACTGACATCCCAACTCTATAGTGCCAACTGTGGATACTGGTGTGTGAGCAACTTGGTTCAAAGGAGTGACTGATTCTCATTACACAAATGAGCCAAGCTGAGTAAGACCATGGGGCACGGTCTAAGATGACAAAACTAAGATAATGCATAATAAAAAAATATACTGATTTTAATATTTGTGTCCTTAACATACAATTCCCACAGTCAACAGAAATTTTAAAAGCAATAGTAGCCATAGCAACCACGCAAAACTCATCTTTAACCTCTCTGGTGTTGATTCACATCATTATAATTGTGCTAAATGCATTGCCCTTTGATTCAAAAATACCACCATTACTGTAACGGAAAAAGTAATTCGTTTTTTTAATTAATGAGAGGCTTGAAAATGCACGAAGGGAAGCATTAATATCTGTTTTTCTTGAGCTATTAAAATAATTGTGTAAAAATATCACATAAAAAAAGTCACGTCACACTATAGATCTAGTCCTTAAGGCTCTGCTAAAAACTACCCTTTAAGGTACCAAACACAGTTCTTGGCTTATCAAGAAAGATTTAATCATCCAGTTGGACAAACTAAATGTTTATCTCTTATTCCCTAAGGATAAAGAAAAACTGTGTTTGAAAGAAAAAAAAAAAAAAAAAAGCAGCAGCATTTCAGTAGAGCTAATGAGAACAGTATTTATGTGTCACATACCTCAATGCACCTGGTTACACCAGCAACCACCAAGGCAGACTAGAAGGGCAAAGGACTACACAACAGCCCCCCACATTCTGACCTAAAGATCAATCTCACCAGACTTTAACAAACCTACACTGTAGACATTTTCAACTGAATTAATAACCCATGGTTGGTGACACTTCTAAAGTCTAATAAACTTTACCTATTTAGATAGAGAGCATGGGATCACAGAGTCAGAGAATGATTAGAGTTGGAAGGGACATTCAAGATCACCTAGTTCCAACCTCTCTGCCCAGGGCAGGGACACCTCCCACCAGAGCAGGTTGCTCCAAGCCCCATCCAGCCTGGCCTTGAACCCCTCCAGGGATGGGGCAGCCACAGCTTCTCTGGGCAACCTGGGACAGGCTCTCACCACCCTCACACCAAAGACGTTCTTCCTAATATCCAATCTGAATCTTCCCTCTTCCAGTTTAAAACCCTTACCACTCATTCTATTGCTGCTCTCCCTGATCAAGAGTCCCTCCCCATCTCTCCTGTAGCCCCTTCAGGCACTGGAAGGCAGTTAATAAGGTCTCCCTGGAGCCTTCTCCCAGCTGCACAACCTCAGCTCTCTCAGCCTGGCTTCATAGCAGAGGTGCTCCAGCCCTCTGAGCATCTCCATGGCCTCCTCTGGACCCGTTCCAACAGGTCCGTGTCCTTTCTATGTTGAGGACTCCAGAGTTGGAAACAGGACTCCAGGTGGGGTCTCACCAGAGCAGAGCAGAGGGGTAAGAATGACCTTCCATGACCTGCTGGTCATGCTTCTCTTGATGCAGCCAGAAATGGGGTTGTCTTTCTGGGGATGGCATGGGTGATATGTTAAGTCATGGAAGTATCTATTTCTGTGCACAAACTATAAGGGAACAGCAGATTACCAATTCAGGCACAATTGATTAAACACAGAGAAAAAGAATTAATAAAATGGTTCATTGGGCTGACTCAACTTTTTTCTTTTTTTTTGACTAAATCCTCAATGTGTCCTTCCCTCCCCAACTGTATTTCAGTCTGACACTGGTGTAACTATAACGGTGGGAGAAAAAATCCTGCACATTTTACACAAATTTTTGCCAGGAGGTATGTACCACAGTGAGAGAAGTAGCACAGCGATTTACCACATCTTCTGCTCCTCCACAATCCAAAGGAGGATTGTGTCTCGAAGAGAAGCTACCTTTGGGCTAAAATGCCCCTTCCGAGCAGGGGCTTTTCTATCTCAGAAGCTCAATACTGTGTCTTGAATCTCATCTTCCCTGAAGGCAGATCCTGAAAGTCCTCCAGACAATTACAAAAACAAGCCAGCTTCAAAATAACCTGGAAGGCTTTACAATATCTTCAGGAAGTATTTCTGCTTTAAAAATGGTCTGCTTGAGGAAAATAGTTCTGTAGAATAAAACAGGCTGAAAAGAATGCAATTGAATGTATGGCAGCTTAGATTAACAGAATCTTATGTATGGGACCAAGTGCTTCCTGCTGGAACATCACCAAGTTCTATGGTCAAGATCGTACTTGAAACTACACTTTTTCTGTGGTTGTTGTCCAAAATGAGTTGAGCAACTCAACTGGAGTACGCACTGGTGCAAAAGCCAGAACGGAATTACTCACTGCGCCAAGCTATAGGCAAACACTTCTGCCATCCCAGAATGACCTATCCCTCTATAAGAGCTGTCAGTGGTTTGATCATTTTAAGAGAAGGGACATCAAGCAGTTTTATATAAAGGATAATCTACTCTAACTTATGCACCATAGAACTCTTAAATGCAAGAAGACACTTGAAAGGTTAAAAAATCAGAAAGCAAAACTACAAGACAAATTCAATAGCTGTGGTACGATTCTTCACTACCAAAGGTTAACAATATTGCTCTAATTTTAGAAGCTAAGTCAGAAGCTAAACATTTATCATCAATAAAATACTTGTAGATGCCCTTCAGCTGAATTAATTTTCCAGGAGAAGTGGAAGGGGAGAAAAGAAAGAAGAGAGGACTATAGGTTAAGGAGGTATTTAAAACAAGAAATAGGAATTCATGCTTCTACTTGCATTCTCAAAATCATTTTATGAATTACAGTATATTGTGTAACACAGCTCTAGATCTCCAACTCTGAAATTACCCCTATGACTTAACGCTTCAAAATTGATCTGGGCAAGTCTGTCAACACGGGAGAAAAAATCCACCAAATTGAATGTCACTACTTCAACCTGCAAACAAGAGCTTTCGGGTTCCTTCACAGCATTGCCTCGGTTGGAAGGGACCTTTCAAGCTCATCTAGTCAAAACACCCAAATAGAACTCAGCTTCCACAGCAAACAGAAATAAAAAGAATGCCTTGCTTCACAAGGTGTATGGCTCAGGCAGGTTAAGCAGATACGCTATGACACACATTTGAGACTTCACGCATTGGCGTGCGCATCAGTGACAGCAACATTGTCTCCTACTCCGTTTCAGACAAAGCCAGCTTCACTGGCCTTAATCTCCAATTATACCGCTGTCCTCTCCTGCCTGCTATACAGAAAAAAGAGAAAGGGAAAAGTAGACTGGATAATTATAGAGATTTCAAGAACTTTTCCAACAGATCATGAAAGTTAAAACTTTAAAAACAGGACATCTGGTGCTTGCGGTGCTCCAGAGTGTATCAACAGCCCTCCCACGCTCCAGAAGAGAAGAACAAGGAACTGCAACCCGCGCTGCAGAAACAGCACTCGAATGCTCTAATATCCTAAAGTGACCCTCAATCAAGGGAAGGTCCCTCTCACTTAAAAGCACTATTTCAGGGCTGGAAACTCAATGTCAAATAAACCCTACTGCAGATGTGCCATCTACTCTCTATCTAAAGCAGGGGACTAGTCACAAAACAAGACAAATACACGCAGCCTGTAATAAGTACTGCAATTAATCTGTTGCAGATTAATCAATTAATTAATTTATGTTTGTCCATGGAGAGACCACGTGTTCATTGAGCAAGAACTTCTTATTAAGTCTTCTGCAATCATTCTGTCTCTGATAACCCAGATGCATCCTTCATATGGGATGGGTGGACAGGCGGATGAAGGGATGGGTGTCCCAGATATAGGCCTGTCTTGCTTAGACGTGCTATTGCAGTTTTGCAACTGAAGCTGTGTGATTTTCAAGGAGAAATATCTCAAGGGCAATCTAACATTAGCATTTTTTCAGATTACACGAGCAGTACTGGAGCAACCGCACTGGTAGTGCAGAAAGCCCACCCCATCCTGGGCTGCATCAAAAGAAGTGTGGCTGGCAGGTTGAAGGAGATGATTCTGCCCCTCTGCTCTGATGAGACCCCACCTGGAGTCCTGTGTCCGGCTCTGGAGTCCTCAGCACAGGAAGGACATGGACCTGTTGGAATGGGCCACTAAAATCATCAGAGGGCTGGAGCACTTCTGCTATGAAGACAGGCTGAAAGCGTTGGGGATGTTCAGCCTGAAGAAGAGAAAGCTCTGGGGAGACCCTGTAGCCCCTTCCAGTATCTAAAGGGGCTGCAGGAGAGATAGAGACTCATCAGGGAGTGGAGTGATAGGACAAGGGGTAATGGTTTTAAATGGAAAGAGGGGGGTAATGGTTTTAAATGGAAAGAGGGGAGATTTAGATTAGACACTAGAAAGGAATTGTTCACTGTGAGGGTGGTGAGAGCCTGTCCCAGGTTGCCCAGAGAAGCTGTGGCTGCCCCATCCCTGGAGGGGTTCAAGGCCAGGCTGGATGGGGCTTGGAGCAACCTGCTCTGGTGGGAGGTGTCTCTGCCCAGGGCAGGGGAGTTGGAACTCAATGATCTTGAAGGTCCCTTTCCAATCTAACCATTCTATGATTTATTTGGAATATACATAGCCACAACACTCAAACCTTATCAAAGAAACTCTGGGAACTGATGAGAAACAAAAATCCCCCAAACCACCAAGCAATCAACCCAGCCATTAACCTTCACTTCAACAACAACAAAAAAAACACCAACCCAAGTCCCTCCCTGCTAAGTTTTCCCACTGACGATGCAGCAGTGCATGCATAATCACATCATTAGAACAGCTGCTCCCTAACTAATTCTTCAAAGATTATGTGTGATTTCCTCTTGGTTCCCCTCAAAAGCCTTCACATGGTACATCTGCAGGGCTGCCAGGCTTCCTCAGCCTCCCAGACTGTTACCTACTGAGACTGATGCATTTCATTCAAACCCTAAAACCACTTCCAACTTCACAGTTGGCACAGAGTCTTCTCCCCAGCTCGTGTCGCTGCTTAAAACAAATATGCTCCCTCACAAAGATGACCATGTCCTATGTTACAACAGGCTGAGTGACTGCAAAACACGAGATGGGGAATTCACGCTTCCTGAACCCTTGGTCCCTCCACAGCCAAACACAGAATTATTAAAGGCAACAGGGACTCAAAATTGTGTGCTGTTTACCTGGTGGCAAAAAATCCAGCCCAATTCCATTTACCTCATTGCTCTTCTCCCTCTGTGCATGCAGAAAGCAGCTACCCTAACAACCAGGAGCTTTCTCCTGTGGCTACAAACGGTCTAATATCTGAGTTACTGCCACCACCTGTGTGTGACAGGAAGGGAGGAGCAAGAGCTGGAGGGGAATCACTGAAGGGACACTTCACAAAATCTCAGTAATTGGAAGGCACCTTGAAAGATCATCTAGTCCAATCCCCCTGCTGGAGCAGGAACACCTAGAGCAGGTCACACAGGAATGCAGCCAGGTTGGTTTGGAATGTCTCCAGAGAAGGAGACTCCACAACCTCCCTGGGCAGCCCCTGCCAGTGTTCATCACCCTCACCATGAAGAAGTTTTTTCTCATATTTCAGTGGAACCTCCTCTGTTCCAGCTTGCATCCATTGCCCCTTGTCCTATCATTGGATGTCACTGAGAAGAGCTTGGCTCCATCCTCCTGATACTCACCCTTTACATATTTATAACCATGAATGAGGTCACCCCTCAGTCTCCTCTTCTCCAAGCTAAAGAGACCCAGCTCCCTCAGCCTTTCCTCCTATGGGAGATGCTCCACTCCCTTCATCATCTCTGTAGCCCTGCCCTGCACTCTCTCCAACAGTTCCCTGTCCCTCTTGAACTGAGGGGCCCAGAACTGGACACATATTCCAGATGGGGTCTCACCAGGGTAGAGTACAGTGGAAAGAAAACTTCTCTTGACCTACTAACCACCCCGCTTCTAATACAGCCCAGGATGCCATTGGCCTTCTTGGCCATGAGGGCACAGTGCTGGCTCATGGTCATCCTGCTGTCCACCAGGACCCCCAGGTCCCTTTCCCCTATGCTGCTCTCCAACAGGTCATTTCCCAACCTATACTGGTACCTGGGGTTGTTCTTGTCCAGATGCAAGACTCTACACTTGCCTTCTTGATGCGCACGTGCAGAGCTGGTACGTGCAGCCCCGCTGCCACAGACACTAAGCTGGTGGAGTAAAATGGAATGCCAACCTGAAACTGATTCTAACACAGATGGATCGTGCTGATGTCTGTAGTATCTGTGAGACAGCCTGTGCACCTTTCTGTAACCTCGGGATGTTCAACAGCCCATGGAAGGAACGAGGCGCTTTATCAAAAATCCTCAAGTAATTTATTCCCTTTTCGAATCAACCGGATTCGGGCCTGAGTCACATCCTAACGCTAAGATAGGACAACTACATGGTCACCCACTGGTGCTGTTGACAGCAGAACTTACACCTGGCTTCTACAAGGTTTTCCTGCTTGCAGCCAAGGCAGGCTGGTGCTGCTTAAAGCCTTTGTCAACCCAATATAGAATCATAGAATCATTTAGGTTGGAAAAGACCCTTGGCATCATCGAGTCCAACCATCAGCCCCACTCTATGAAGTTCTCCCCTACACCAGATCCCTCAACACCACATCTCAACCACTCTGAAAAACAGTCAAGGATGGGGACTCCACCACCTCCCTGGGCAGCCCATTCCAGGCTCTGACCACTCTTGCTGAGAAGAATTCTTTCCTAATGTCCAGCCTAACGCTACCCTGCTGCAGCTTGCAGCCATTCCCTCTTGTTCTGTTGCTAATTGCCCGTGAGAAGAGACCAGCAACAACCTCTCTACAATGCCCTTTCAAGTAATTGTAGAGAGGGATGAGGTCTCCCCTCAGCTTCCTCTTCTGCAAACTAAACAGTCCCAGCTCCCTCAATCTTTCCTCGTAAGATTTGTTCTCGAGGTCTTTCACCAGCTCCGTGTCCCTCCTCTGCACTCACTCCAGCCCCTCCAGATCTCTCTTGTGTTGAGGTGCACAGAACTGGACAAAATACTCAAGGGGTGGCCTCACCAGTGCTGAGCACAGGGGGACAATCACCTCCCTACTTCTGCTGGTCACACTGTTTCTGATAGAAGCCAGGATGCCATTGGCCTTCTTGTCCACCTGGGCACACTGCTGGCTCATGTTCAGCTGCTTGTCAACCAGCACTCCCAGGTCCTTTTCTGCCAGGCAGCTCCAGCCACACTTCCCCAAGCCTGTAGCCATCCATGGGGTTGGTGTGGCCCAAGTGCAGGATCTGGCACTTGGCTTCGTTGAAGCCCATGCCATTAACATTTGCCCATGGATCCAATTGATTCAAGTCCCTCTGCAGAGTTTCCCTGCCCTCATGCAGATCAAGGGAATCCAAAAAGGAGCTCTCTGAAGGGGACAGGCAAGGGACGGCAGGATTCCCCACACTCCTTGTCCTGACCAGCTGCATGAGAACCACTAGAATCCAGCTGGGATTTCTGGTATTGCTTCTTACATCAAAAGAATCCAACTGGAGCAACAAGGATAAGTTGGAGAACGCTCTCACAGCTGTACAGCAACAGCCAAACAGCACTGGATAGGGATGAACACCTATAATGTATTCAGCTGTATACTTCCCACTATCCCAATGACTATTTAAATAGCAAAATAAATGTGCTCAACAGAGTTTTATCTCCCATTCAACCATCTCTAGTTCAGCAAAACATTCATTTTATCTGTCTGAAATACTAAAAATGAACTGTGTATTTCAACTTAATTGCAACTGCAGTCTTCAGGAGGTTTTTAATACATCACAAGTATCTGCTCCCACGCTAAGTTTTCAGAAAATATTGAAATGTGTGAAGAAGTAGCACTCTCACTTGGTTTTTTATGAGTTCTTAGACTGCATCTTACAGAGTGCTTTAGTCCCTAAGCCCCCCCCCCCCAGCTGCTACATTTAATGACAACACTTAGCTTCACTTACACTTTAGAGCATGGTTAAGCTGACATGTCTTCAATTCACCGAGTACAAAATGTGGTTATTCCATAGTATGGCAGTGCCCATTAGAAATAAAAGAAATGCAATTTAATTGGAATTGTATTACTAATTTCCATCTGCATATAGCTTATTAACTGCTGCTGACTTCTCACTTGGGTAGGCAAGATACGCAATGTTTTGATTTATATAATAATTAGAGTGAGACCAGGGGGTTTGTCCATATTTAAAGCACAGTTCTTCTCTGGAGAGGGATCTTTGAGACAAAGTTGTGCAGATTCCACATTTCACTCCTAGACACTGAGAAATGGCTTCTCTCCTAAAACTGAGGAATACTTTGGGTCACAAGTCAAAGTTCCTTTTCGAATTTTGAGTCTTGTAACTTCCATCAAAATCCAACCAGGTTTGTTACTTCTATATTACTAAGACTCCAGTGCGGGCAGTATTATATTATTTTGGGAAAAAAAATAAAAAAAGGAAAGAGAAAAGTGTCTCCAGTTACACATACTGGGCTCATCTGAAGCCTGGATCTTCAATTACTTCAAAAAGGAATTTTCACACTTGGGAAAACAGAATGCACGTGTCCTTCCCCAAAATGTTTATTTTTCACAGATGGTTTAGATGGTTTTGCTCCATCATGGAGCAGCACTATTTGGCTTTGTAATTGAGATTTTTACTCAGGTTCTCCATGGGAAATAATTTACAATAGGATTCAAAACCTCATGCTATTGAAACAGGCAATTTGAGAAAGCATGAACACAATAATAGGATTAAAGGTTACTCTTCCTGGATCCACAGGGTTGATTCAATAATTGACCTTTCATCTTTGTATTTATGTATGTAAGAAAACCACCCACATTATTAAAAGAAAAAAATCCTCTTCTGGCTTTTAGTGCTGCCTTGCAAAAAAACAGCATCAGGGAGCCCTTCTCTTCCTCCTCACAAACACCTTACACCTGGGATTCACCCAGCCCATGATGCCAGACCATATCCACCGCCCTGTCCCAACAGCTCAGTGAAGTCTGCATCTGGAAATACAGTTATGTGGAGCGTTCTTGTGTACTCATGTATAAAACAAAAATATCACAGAATCCCAGAATATCAGAGACTTGAAGGGACCTTGAAAGATCATCTAGTCCAATCCCCCTGCCGGAGCAAGAACACCTAGAGCTGGTCACACAGGAACACCTCCAGGCGGGTTTGGAATGTCCCCAGAGAAAGAGACTCCACNCCCCAGGATGCCATTGGCCTTCTTGACCATGAGGGCACAGTGCTGGCTCATGGTCATCCTGCTGTCCACCAGGACCCCAGGTCCCTTTCCCCGACGAGTAGAGTAAGAGTTTATTACAGAGAAGCAGTTTTCATTATTTCAGGTGTTCTCTAACATTCAAATGGGTAAGGATCTGGGTCTTACATCTCCTCCTTATTCCTATGCTTCAGTTTATTTCTGTTTTCTTTTGTTTCTTTTTTTGCATCTTTTTCCTGTAGCTTCATGCATCTACAATCAGCAGTTCCTTCAAGAAGAAGGAATCATTCAGGTTGGAAGAGACCCCTGGGATCATCAAGTCCAACCATCAGCCCTACTCTACAAGTTCTCCCCTACACCACATCCCTCAACACCACATCTAATCGACTCTTAAACACAGTCCAACGGGCAGACAATGTAAAATCAAAGCAACACAATAAAGGACAACCATATCCCACATCAATCCCTAGATTCAGAGCGTAAAACCACATTTCTAGATTTAAAGATCTGTTTAACAGGCAGATGATATAAAATCAAAGCAACACTACAAAGGACCAATTGTATCCCATATCTATCTTAGATTCAGAACATAAAATAACTTCTGTAGCTTTAAAGAACTGTGTGGGTAAAGGAAATTATTGCTATTACTTTTACTCTGCAGCTCTCATCTTCACAATTTAGTAGTGAGTAGCTTTAAACATTTATTTTCACCAGAGCTCTGGGCAGCTTACATTGCAAAACTTCAGTGAAATGTCAAAAAAAAAAAAAAAAGAGAAAAAAAAGGGTTAAATACCCATCACTGAGATCAATCAGCTTTTGTACCACTTTAACGAACAAAAATGATATTTCAGAGTGTTTGGATGAACAAAAAAAACCCCTGAACCCATAACTGCAGGTCCTGCTGTAAAGGAGGAGTTGCAAGGCAAATCATGTCAGGAAATCCTAATTTACACCACTGAAAAGGAGATCAGTGACCTCTGCTCTGATGAGAGCAGACACAGCATCTGGAATTCTGGGTTTGGAAAATGTCAGAAGTTGCAGAAGAAATACAGCAACTCTAAAACAGGGTTAGTTAAACTGACATGCAGGCAAACACTGGGAGACTGAGCCCCATCCTGAACGCTAACCACGTATGAGCTGGTTACAGTACATTACTACACATGAAGCCAGCTCATGCTATGAATTAGCACAAGGAGCACCTGATGTCACCCTTTAATCCTGATCTTCTGTCACTACTCATCTCACATCAATGTATTTTCAGTCTTGGGATCACAGTTTAATAGCAGCTAATGTCCTCATCTCGGCACAGAGCACCAACCAGCAGTTTGCTCTGTGTAACACCTCGCTTCCTTGACTCATGTCACATGGCTGTGCCACCTGAGCAGTGACCAGTCCAAAAGAAGTCACATCTTGCTTCTCCTCACAGTGATTAAATTTTCTTACCTCAATTGCACCTCTGACAAAATCTAACCCAGTGCAGGCTGGGGGTGACCTGCTGGAGAGCTCTGAGGAAAAAGACCTGGGAGTCCTAGGGGACAACAGGATGCCCATGAGCCAGCAACGAGCCGTGGTGGCCAAGAAGGCAAATGGCATCCTGGGGGGCATCAGGAAGAGTGTGTCCAGCAGGTGGAGGGAGGACATCCTCCCGCTCTGCTCTGCCCTGGGGAGGCCCCCTCTGGATCACTGGGTCCAGTTCTGAGCCCCCGCCTTCCAGAAGGACAGGGAACTGCTGGAGAGGGTACAGCAGAGGACCATAAAGATGATGAGGGGCCTAGAACATTTCTCTGATGATTACAGGATGAGGGACTTGGATCTTTTTAGACTGGAGAAGGCTGAGAGGGGATCTGATCAACACCTATAAATACTTCAAGGGTGGGTGTCAGGAGGACGGGGTCAGTCTTTTTTCAGTGGTGCCCAGGGACAGGACAAGAGGGAACAGGCACAAACTGAACATAAGAAGTTCCATCTACACGTGAGGAGGAACCTCTTCACTTTGAGGGTAGCAGAGCCCTGGAAGAAGCTGCCCAGAGAGGTGGTGGAGTCTCCATCTCTAAAGACACTCAAGGTGGACCAGGGAGTGTTCCAGTACAAGTTAGGTTTGAAAATGCCATGGTGTTAATGGTGAATGTTGCATACACACTCCTCACCTTCAGCACGTTGTCCCAACTCTATATAACTGTGCTCATTAACGCTTCAAGGATGTCTCTGATTATTACAACAGATGTGACCGGTAACTCTGTATTTGGTCTTGTTTGCTCTAAAATACTACGTCAAAAACAACCAACAACCAAACTGAAAACAGTTTTCAAATGTTCCATAAATCCACCATGTAGACATTGAGCTATTTCCAGCTGTGGAGATACAGGGCTGCTTTTCACAGGAAGCGAGCCCTCTTATGCTAACACCGTATTTGAAGTGCAGATAGGCAACAAACTTGATGAAACCGTCAGTCTTGGAACAGTCACCGTTTCCTTCCTTTATACTGCCTTGACACACACATCATGTGTGAAATCCCTGGTGGAGTTTGGGATTTCTCCAGCTTCCAGACTGGTTCAAGCACAGCTGATAGACTCAAGAAGCTCGCTCATCTGACAACTAATACTGCCTGCCCAGAGTCCCAGTGCAACAAAAGCTCAAAGGAACTTTGAAACACGTCTCATTCCAAGTAATGGCATTTTCAACCCTAACACATACTGGAGCGCTGCTTGGTCCATCTTGGATGTCTCCAGAGTTATTCTAGTGTTCCGCTCAACACCTGAAGTTGGGTTTCTTATTTCAGAGGATGCTACCAGGCAGAAGAATGCTATCAATTCTGAAAAATCACACCTCCTAACTGAATGAGGTCCCCACCCTGACCCAATTTTGCAAGCACTAGTGCGATATAAATGTTATCTAAAAAAACCCCAAACAAGTAAGCAAGAGAAAGGAGAATGTATCGAGGGAAAAATACCTTTTTAACAAGCTTATTCAGATTCTGTAACGTTCTGCTTAAACCAATACCAACCAAGTCTGTCAGCTGGAAATTCTTTTTCCCAGGGGTGAACTTGGGCTTTCAGAAACTGTAACTGAACAATAACCACTACCAAAGGTAGGAGCTTGCAAAATTAGCATTAAAAGTCGAGAAGTCACTGAAGTTGGCTATCAGTTCCTTTTCATAGAGTATTCTAGAGACTTAAATATAGGCTTACGCAAGTTAAAAGTGGAAAGATTGTCCTGAAAATGAAATTTCTAGGTTCTAGGTACTGCTTTCATTGCTATTATACCTATTTCAGTCTCTTTCTCGTACAGCCAAGCACAGTTTCTCTGTTGCTGCACTACAGGTGTTTTCTGGGCAGAACTTTGGCAGCAAATTCTAAAGCACATTAACTTCAATCCCTACCACTTTACAGTGCTTACGTCAACTATACATCTCACAAATACTTAATAAAAAGAAAAAAAATATTGATTTTACCTTTGATAGATGTACTGGCTTTCTTTAAAATAAAAGCGCTTTTTCCTGCAAGTGTTTAGCTTCTACAGCTTATGCTTTTAAAGCTACACACAGCCCAAGCAAACGACAAGCTGAGATACTAATCAAATACAAATCACAGAAATCCAAAAGGAAATCTGAAAGTTACTACAACTCCCCATTAACAGCATCATTTCCAATACGTCTCTCTTGCATTTCATTTTGTACACAGTAAAGAAATCCTGAAGCAGAGTATCTGGAAGCACCAAGTACCGCAGTGACAGAAAACGCTATTACCAGTCAACAGGAAATAGGCTAGTTAAATAACAAATTGCATACTTTTACTTAATCACCTCAACTTAATACCTCACTTCAGGATCTCAAAGTAATAAACAGCATCTTCACTTAAACAACTTCAAAAAATAAAGGCATTTTATCTACTTGCTGTCCTGAGCTAACTGGGAGCACAAAGATACTCAGCGAAAAAAAGGGATTATTAAATTAGCAACGCTGCTTCGCTTTTTAGATTAAACCAAATTTTTTGGGGGGAAATCTTAAAAGACAAGATTTTACCTGGTAATTTTTTCAGCCCAGTAAATTGTCTTACCATCAGGTTTTTGTAAAATATTGCCCCTCCAAGATCACACAGAGTAGATGTAAAATACTGCAGGATCAGGACATAACTCAATTTAAAATGTCACATAATTTTTTTCACCCCCCATATTGTGTGCGAGTCCTCCTTATTCTACATTCCTTTTTAAGTAGAACTGCATTCCAAAATCAGAAAAAGGACTTAAGGTGCTGAGAGACTCGCACTTAGAGTGTTGGATAATGGAGGGAAGATAAGCCCAGAGCTTTTTTCCTAATAAAACAAAGACAAAATAGGAAAATCAAGGGTTAAAATACTATACAGCTAAACAACAGCAGGGAAAAAAAAAAAGGCATTAAAACCAAAATAATTAATCTTAATTCATCATTCATTCCAACACCTGATGATGAAGGAATCAGAGCAGATTCACCATGAAGTAAGGCGCTGCTCACTGCTTAGACGTTTTATGCAAATTGGGTCTGAATATTTTAATGAGGATGGAACCCTACTTAAAAATTATGAACCACCACCAAATCTCACAGGATCCAACAGTACTTGAGTTTTATTCAGGAAGCTACAGGAAGACTGTGGAACAAGTACACATCAGAAGAACAGTACTGCAGATTAAGGTGGCTCTATAAAGAGAAATTCGGAAGACTAATTGTACGGACAGACCCGAGCAGAAAATACCCTAAGGTAAAAACCGAGAATGTAGGTAGTCGTCACAGCAGCCAGAGAAGGGTGCAAACACCTCCTAATATCTACAGCCATCTCCAGAGCACTTTGCCCTTCCCCAAGTCAAACAGCTAACTGCTAGAAGCACACCCACTGAAGGAAGGGAGGCATTTAACATTGGTCCAGCTAATGCTTCACGACTCTATGTTCAGGGGCGGCCAACCAACTCAGTGCCTGCATGTGGGGAGAGCACAGAACAGCCTGACATTGATGGCTATGGCTTAAATATAAAGGAAGGAACACTTTGGGGCTGCTCCTGACTGGAGTGCCGTTTGCCTGCCCTCGCGGGTATTCTCAGCACTTGTCTGGAGTCGAGTGTGGGCCTGGTTATATCCCATCAGGAGTCACTTCCATTCTTAGCTAAGTTCTCACCTCTGTTCCCAGTCATCGCTGTTTTCTGACCATTATTTCAACAGCCAGTTTTTTAGGTAATAGTTTCATTGCACAAAAGTTCTAACTCTCTCTCATGCAATTATTTTCCCACCGGTTGGGTAGTTGAAGGAAAAAAAATATCTAAAAAATTAATTATTAAAAACCATTAAGGATTCCTGGAAGTCTGCTCTGAGTTTTAAACATTTAATATCAGAATTGAAGTTTCTGCAACTTCTGGAAAATTTATACCTTGCTGTATTCAATCAAAATAGCATCAGGTCCTGCCCTTCGGTCACACCAACCCCATGGACACTACAGGGCTGGGGCAGAGTAGCTGGAGCTGCCTGGCAGAAAAGGCCCTGGGGGTGTTGGTGGACTGTGGGCTGACCATGAGCCAGCAGTGTACCCAGGTGGCCAAGAAGGCCACCAGCATCCTGGCCTGGATCAGGAACAACATGGGGAGTAGGACTCGGGAGGTGATCTGGGCCTATACTGGGCACTGGGGAAGCCCCACCTCAAGTGCTGTGTCCAATTCTGGGCCCCCTGCCTCAAAAAAGACATTGAGGGGCTGGAGCTTGCCCAGAGAAGGGCAAAGGAGCTGGTGAGGGGTCTGGAGAACAAGTCCTATGAGGAGAGGCTGAGGGAGCTGGGGGTGTTCAGCCTGGAGAAAAGTAGGCTGAGGGGGAGACCTTCTCGCTCTCTCCAACTCCCTGAAAGGAGTTGAAGGGCTGGGTTGTTTTTCTTTTTTCAGAAGCCTTGAAGAAACTCACAAGTTTCTCTGTTACAGCTTTAAACTGGGCCATTCCTGACTAGTGTTTGTTGAAACCAGGGATACACCAAACAGCGAGCTGCTTTTTATGAAGAAGGAACATAAGGACATATTCCTAGACACATTCTGCTTTTTAAAGAAAGTGAGAAAGGCGTGGCTAGACAATTGTAAAGAGTATCCAGCTGGATAGTTACTATTATTCCACACAAATATGTGATCACAAACGGTGTTTACTTCCTGCAGCGATCACCCCCATGGTCACCTACACCTAGGCATTTTTTTCACTGTCTGCTATTAAGTGGGTAAGACTGTCATCCCTGTGGGCTCTGCTAAATGCTGCAACACTGAAGGAGGGGAGAGCAACATCATCCCCCCACTAGATACACACTTTATGTGCAGACGTCTATAAACACCAAAACAGTTCAAAGTTAACTTCAATACATCCAAAACTTGATGCATCTTTCCTTTTTAATTGCCACTAAGTCCTTACACAGGCCTTTCCCCACCCCAGTATTTCTCATCAGATTGTCCACTTTGTCCTGCAAAGAATACCTTCCCAAAGTGGACCTTAGTCTCTAAGACAACCCTTATCCTACTTGACACAAGCCTTCCCTGCTACCATCGTGTAACTGTCCCACCACAGGGCAGAGAAGCACGAGTGCCTGTAAACACTTGGTCACATCAGGATGCTTTTTTTTCTATTTCTTCTGGTTGTTGGTACCAGTAATACTGCAAGGTAACTCATGCCTTAGAAAATAGAAATACTGAAAGAAATTTAGAGATATGATCCAATTTTTTGTCCTGAAGTGTAAAACATGGTTCAGCTCACTTGGCACACGCTTTGGATTGTAAAAGTTTTACAACTGTGAGAAGCTATAAAGTCCATTTTTTTGCCTACTATTTTGCTGGGGACGACAGAGAAAACTGAGATGAGCAAGTGAATGCAAAGTTAAAAACATCAGAAACCTGCAAAAAGAAGTGAGAAAAGAGCCATAAGTAGATGAGACATGATGCAAAGTATCAGATCAATTGGGACCCGTTAACAGAGACAACACTTTTATCTTACCTATTTCTTCTTTGCTGAATAAGCAATGAAAAAGTAAACAAAGGTTTTGGGAACACAACTGTGAACTATTCAGCTTGTAGTCCTCACTTTGCCTCTTCCATAACACCTTTTTTCTCTTTTGCATTTGAATATATGAAGAGCAGGTATTAATTGGAAGAGTATAGTTACTTAGAATCAGCTTAGAAACTTAGAAAGTGTTATCATCACCCATGAGTGTAATAACTAGGGAAGAGAGGGCAAGTTTTGAAGTGAGAATATGCTATATACTTCGCTTGACAAAGGATCGTTTCCTTAATAGAAAGTAATTCATACGTGTCAG
Source organism: Jacana jacana (assembly GCA_013400555.1). Lineage (NCBI taxonomy): Eukaryota > Metazoa > Chordata > Aves > Charadriiformes > Jacanidae > Jacana > Jacana jacana. The sequence continues at coordinate 28,573 of VZTM01038913.1, forward strand.
CAACTTGAGAGGCCAAAATTGTTACCTAAAAGGTATTTTCCCATTTTATCTGAAGTTCAGATAAAGAGTATAATCATTATAAAGCCTAATATTAAAGCAAGTCAGAAATAGAGTAACGCTAACGTGAGTAAAGACGAATGCACATCCATGACTCATGAATTGCATGACAGTATTTCTCTTTGCTCTTTCAGGTTTCTTACAGATATGTGCAAACACCCTGAACGCTTATATCTGAAGTATGACAAAACAGGACCATGTATCATACTTGGAAACACACAGTTGCTTTCCTTTAAGGATTTGACCTGTTGGAAAGCAGTGAAGGGGAAAGGGACCTGGGGGTCCTGGTGGGCAGCAGGATGACCATGAGCCAGCACTGTGCCCTCATGGCCAAGAAAGCCAAAGGCATCCTGGGCTGTATTAGAAGGGGGTGGTTAGTAGGTCAAGAGATGTTCTTCTCCCCTTCTACTCTACCCTGGTGAGACCCCATCTGGAATATGGTTTCCAGTTCTGGGCCTCTCAGTTCAAGAGGGACAGGGAACTGCTGGAGAGAGTCCAGGGCAGGGCTACAGAGATGATAAAGGGAGTGGAGCATCTCCCATATGAGGAAAGGCTGAGGGAGCTGGGTCTCTTTAGCTTGGAGAAGAGGAGACTGAGGGGTGACCTCATTAACGTTTATAAATATGTAAAGGGTGAGTGTCAGGAGGATGGAGCCAGGCTCTTCTCAGTAATATCCAGTGATAGGACAAGGGGCAATGGGTGCAAGCTGGAACAGAGGAGATTCCACTTAAATATGAGGAAGAACTTCTTCATGGTGAAGGAACACTGGAAGTGCCCAGGGAGATTGTGGAGTCTCCTTCTCTGGAGACATTCAAAACCCACCTGGAGGTGTTCCTCTGTGATCTGATCTAGGTATTCCTGCTCTGGCAGGGGGATTGGACTGGATGATCTTTCAAGATCCCTTCCAATCCCTGATATTCTGTGATTTGTAATACCTTCTGCTTGACATAATACCCATAGAGCAGGTCTTTAATTACCTTTTGGAAATGAGGTAAATCCAACAGTATTCAAAGTAAAAATTCCAGATATAAATGACAAGTAGTATCGAGAATATGATGGAATGAACGATCACAATCTCCTCCAAATCAAGAAGCAAGGTGTGTGGGGGGTGGGGGTGGTGTACCCATTTAAAAGTACAGTCCCAGAAGCAGCAGAAAGGAAATACTTCTCCACGTCACACTGAGCGGATCTCCTCACCTCAGGACAGTAGGAGGTATGTACAACAGAAGTCCACAGGAGACTAGTATCAAGTATCAAATTGCTGCCTATGGTTCAGAAAGTCCTGGACCCACATGTTATAAGAGGTTGGGATTTAACAAAATATGAAGGTCTAGAATTTCAAATGTTCCTACCAACAAGCCCTCTATCAGAATCTAAGTCCTGCTGTAAGTCAGCAGCCCTATTAAATACCTACAGAAATTACTGTGAGAATCACAAATCAGGAGAACGAAGACAGAAGAGAAGAAAAAACAGTCATTTATTGAAAAGGAAGATGAGTTCAGCAAGGCTTTAATTAAGTACCATCAGAATATATCACAGACACAGCAAAGTTAGAGGGGAAGAACAACCATTGGGACAGAAATCCTAGCTCAGACCACTTAAGTTGAGCTGGACTAAGGAAAGGGAATATAGTTCTTGATTCTTTCCCCTTTCCAAAATCACCAGCCAGAAGGCAGTAGTATGAGGAAACGTTGAAAGATCAGCAATCAGTGAAGTGAGAGAGTGTGTTAAGTAAGAAAAAAAATATCCAAGTTTGTTATGGCATCGAGCTGTTTATAAATAACAGGCATTTACACCTTGATAATTCTGCACTTCTCTGTTAGAGTGAAAATTGATTATGTGTCATTAGAACGAGACTACAGCAGCTGTTAGTGAATTTATAGCAATGGGAGATTACCCAAATCTCAAAATGTTTTTAATCTAAATAGGGAGACTTTAAAAGGTCCCACTGAGTCTACACTGTGGCCTGAGGAATCTTTTCCACCTGAACAAACTGCATACCCCGGGCAGTGACTGAGGCAGAGCAGTTTAACACAAAAAAGCCAATATATGTTACTTCCGAAATCCAACCCAACATACAGGTCACACACAATTCCTTCAACAATTTGCCTGGCCAGGCTCTTGCCCACAAATTGTACAAGTGGCTGTGCCTTCTTGACAATTGCCTTGCACTGCTTCTGGGACATTAAGCAGTGTTGAGCAATCCAACCCAATTATCACAGAATCACAGAGTTAGAAGCTGGAAGGGAGTCAGAAGGGACCTCTAGAGACCATCCAGTCCCACTCCCCTGCTAAAGCATATCACTCAGGGCTGCATCCAAGCACAGCTTAAAGGTCTCCAGAGAAGGGGACTCCACACCCTCCCTGGGCACCCTCTGCCAGGGCTCTGACANTGAGAGCAGAGGGGGAGAATGACTTCCCTCCACCTACTGGCCACACTCTTTCCCCTGCAGCCCAGGATTCTATTGGCCCCTTGGCCACCAGAGCACACATTGCTGGCTCAGGGATCATTTCCTGTCTGCCAGGACCCCCAGATCCTTCCCCTCAGAAGTGCTTTCCAGCAGGTCCACTCGGAACCTCTCTTGGTGCCTGGGGTTCTTCCTCCCCAGGTGCGGGACCCTACACTTGCCCTTGTTGAACCTCATGAGGTTCTTCTCCGCCCAGCTCTCCAGCCTGTCCAGGTCACACTGGATGGTGGCACAGACCTCTGGAGTGTCAGCCAGCCCTCCAAGTTTGGTATCATCATTTTTCTTATTTTTCTTTTAAACTTATTTACAGAACTTTGTTCTGTAGGTATTACAGTTTTTCAGTAAAAAAAACCCCGGTTTTCTTGCCTTTTTTTTTTTTTGGAGAAGGATCACTGGGCCTTGGGGATGGAAGAAAAGGAGAAAACAGTTTGCCTTGTTTTCTGCTCCAGCTCCACTAAGTACCATGATGCATTAAATAGCACTAAAGCACTAAACAGCTCTGCAGGCACTCTGAGATCTGGCTGAGGATCCTGCAGGAAAGCTTCATTTTATGCTTTTGTTTTCAGCTAAGCTGCGTGCGGATCCTGTGCTCATCGTATATCCATGAGGCCAGCTGGGTTTATAAGATTCCATGAAGTGATTATAAATACTTTATTTCCAATAGCAGTATTTCATAGAATCACAGAATGGTTAGAGTTGGAAGGGACCTTCAAGATGATGGAGTTCCAATCCCCCTGCCCTGGGCAAGGACACCTCCCACCAGAGCAGGTTGCTCCAAGCCCCATCCAGCCCAGCCTTGAACCCCTCCAGGGATGGGGCAGCCACAGCTTCTCTGGGCAACCTGGGACAGGCTCTCACCACCCTCACAGCAAAATTTCTGTCTGGTATCTATTCTAAATCTCCCCTCTTTCAGTTTAAAAGCATTACCCCTTGTCCTCTCGCTCCACTCCCTGACAGAGTCCCTTCCCAGCTCTCCTGTAGCCCCTTCAGATACTGCAAGGCTGCTCTAAGGTCTCCTTGGAGCTTTCTCTTCTCCAGGCTGAACAACCCCAACGCTTTCAGCCTGCCCTCATAGCAGAGGTTCTCCAGCCCTCTGAGCGTCTTCGTGGCCCTCCAGTGGACCTGTTTATATGTATAAAGGCTGTATTTTCAATTCCTATAGATTGGCAACATCGGAAAGCTCTCATCTAGAGAGAATCCTGAAATTGTGGTGTGTGAAAGAATAAACCTGCACTAGCTGATGGCCATGAGAGAATATCACACTGCTTACACTGGGTCCTTACAAAAAACTCTAGGTAAATCCCACCCACGTTCTACCAAAGGGCAGTGCAGAAACAGCTACACCATAACCCAGGTCTAGAAGAAAATAAGGAGGACTGCATATGTCTACCAAAATATAATCCAAGAGCAGATTCCAGGAGGAGATGATGGTAAAACAGACCAATTTGTAGGAAAATGATGGAGATGAAGGCACAAGATGCTGGTTAAGGAACTACTTGAGTGGTAGGGAAGCAAAAGAGCCTGGTTAGGAGAAGCTAAAAGGAATACCATAGTATCTGGGAAAGCAGGAGCAGTTGCCACTGATGATTACAGAACAAGTGGAAGGGGAAAACCATGGGAAAGTTTCAAAGCTCTTCAAGAAGGTTTGGTAAAGGAATACACTTCTCAAGTAAGTGCTGCAGTTCTGAAGACCGTTTTCAGAACAAACAAGGAATCCTGAAATTACGGAAAAGTAAAGATTGACTGGCACATCTTGTTCAGTCCTTTCTGCGTATTTTAATGCCATCCCTTTAAATAGTCTCTGGGTTCTACTGCTACATTAGATGGCTAATGCTGTCTGGAAATTATGGAAATTGAGCCGATGGTCCATGTCTCACATGTACTGCTGCTAATTAAGTTCTTTGTGACTTATTTGATTTAAAATACAGCAGGGGGAGAAGTTGCCTCCCTCCCCTATTCCTTTAAATAAGCTTTTATGTGGTTATTTGCTAGAAAATAGAATTTCAGAACTGTAAACTGTTTTTACTAGAGCTGATCGACACTAGAGACTTTACATACTAGAGACTGTATTCTAAAGAGCATATTGCACATCATCTCAGCCATCCCACGTAATTGTCTCACACCACCTTCCTACAAGCACTTTAGGCCTCAGTATGGGATTATCACGAGTCAAACAGGATTACCTCCTGAAGAAGTCGATCCTTACACAGTTTAAGGTTAATATAGGGATAGGGTTAGGAAAAGTTGAACGAGAATGGGATTGAACCTTAATGGATTCGATTAACCTCAGTGGAATTCTCCTCAGAGAAAGAGTTGTTGACCATTAGGATGTTGTTCCTGCGATGCCATGTTAAAGGCAGCGCTGTGCAAACACAAACACTCCTCCAAAAAACTCAAAACTGCTGTAAATAACAACAGCCACGCATTATGGCCATGGGAGGAGAGGCTTTCTGCACATGGCCTGACACTTCCTATTTCTTTCACACGCTGAATGGCAGCCCACCTGCAGCTGTGACTGCTATCCTAGTACACCAGTACTATTTAATATACTCATCAACGACTTGGATGAAGGAATAGAGTGCACTGTCAGCAAGTTTGCTGATGACACTAAACTGGGAGGAGTGGCTGACATGCCAGCAGGCCGTGCTGCCATTCAGTGAGACCTGGACAGGCTGGAGAGTTGGGCGGGGAGAAATTTAATGAAATATAACAAGGACAAATGTAGAGTCTGGCATCTGGGCAAGAACAACCCCAGGTACCAGTATAGGTTGGGAAATGACCTGTTGGAGANAGCCAAGCTCTTCTCAGTGACATCCAATGACAGGACAAGGGGCAATGGGTGCAAGCTGGAACAGAGGAGGTTCCACTGAAATATGAGAAAAAACTTCTTCACGGTGAGGGTGATGAACACTGGCAGGGGCTGCCCAGGGAGATTGTGGAGTCTCCTTCTCTGGAGACATTCAAAACTCACCTGGACGAGCTCCTGAGTGACCTGCTCTAGGTGTTCCTGCTCCGGCAGGGGGATTGGACTGGATGAGCTTTCAAGGTCCCTTCCAATCCCTGATATTCTGGGATTCTGTGATCCTAGCTTGGACAGCCACAGAAAATCTTAGAATGAATGTTTATTAGTTCAAGGAAGAAAATCACAGTCAGTATATTTAGTTGTTGATGTGATGTTCTCCTCATTCATAGGGTCATACTAACTGAAAAATCCCTTCCCAAACAGATACTAGCATTATTCAGAATGAAGGAGAAAAGAAGAAGAAGAAAAAAGAAACAGTAATCAATTTTCTTAAATAATGTCACATCAGTTCAGGTCAGAAAATCTTCTCCAAATACCACCAAGAATCAGAAGTCAACCCCCTCTGCTTTTTGCTCTCAAATATCCCAGAAGACATTAGTTCAGACATTTCCTTCAAGGCAGAAAATTATGCCCCATTCCTATTTCAGGAATGATTTTGCAATTCAGGCCCTGAGCATTACCAAATGAGAGGTTCTCTCCCAGAATAATTTACATAAACCTATTTTTTCTTTAATACTAGGCATCTCCTTATAAGTCTAGTGCTTCCTCCATTCCATCCTAGTTTCTCTCACAACTAAGTGAAAAACCAACACTTAAAACTAGATTTAGTTTAGCCTAGGAAAGGTTTTGTTTGTTTGCCAGCTGAATCCACTCTGTAATATTGATCTAAATTCACAAAGTTGTCTTGGTGAAATCAAAAGCTCCTTTTGCAGCCAGGTTTTAGTTGGCCTGAACAAAACTGACCCAGTTTCAGTGAAGAAACCTTCAAAGATTCCATTCCGTTCAGCACTGCAGTGAGAGATATGAAGTCAGTATTGCCACTTTCTAGTCTCCTTAACATAAAAGGCTGCAGGAAGTCTGAGGAAAGGTAAAAAAGACCAATATGAATAACTACAGATAAGGAAGAATTGCGAGTCTAAGAGCAACTACATAAATTGTGACCCAGCAGCATGAAGGGAGAGAATGAGGAATATTATAAAGGTCAATAAAATTATGGTAGTGGACAAAAGGTGAACAGGAAATCGTTATTCACTGCTCCTCAAGATACAAGAGCTATGAGACACCCAACGTAATTACCGGGAGCAGAAGGAAAATGAACTACTTCTTCATTCCACACAATTAAAATCATAAAAGTCTTTGTCACAGGGTGTTGGGGAGGCCAGAAACACAAATGGGTTCACGATGAATTCGACACTGGAGAGATCCATCCACCGCTATTAATCATGACAGCTGAAGCACTGAGACCATTATCTGCCAGACCCTGGGCAGAGCCCACCACTCTTCACCTGACCTCTTCTCAGCCTCTTCCCCTTCAACACCCGCTCTGGTCCACCCAAAGAGACACGCTGGATGAAGTGACCTTTGGGGTGTCCTCTCACCAGGCATTCTTCCATAAATTATAATAAAAAGAAAAAAAAAAAAGGGTTCAGTAAAACATTCAGTAGAACAGGAGTGCTGCTTCAAGCAGTATTTTCTACTTTTTAAAGGTCATGATATATTAAATGGCTACATTTCTCATTTTCTGAAGCGCGTGCAGAAGTTTCCAATTATTATGTTACTCATACTGCTTTTATCGTGCATTTTCTTAATAAAGGCTGTAGTCAAGAGATTTATTCAAGCTATTGTATTATTTCTGTATCCAGTTGAACTTTATGGATACCAAAACACTCACAGAGTCAGATTTAGTGAAATTACCTGCCCATTTCACAGACGTCCATATAGCACAAATCCTCCCAGAACACTCCTGAAACCAATACACCACATACAACAACCTGGTAAATACAACCTTCAGGACTGACCAGCACCCAATTATAAAGAAGTGACCAAACCCCAGTGATTCAAACAAGGGCAAATGACTCATAGTGCACCACACAGACCAGTAGATATTCCACAGTGGAGGAATGGGAACTCACACTGGGGTTTTAAGTCACTTGTTTTCACATTTCAGCCTTGTGAGTAAGGCATAGGAGCCATGCTATTCCGCAATCAGGGAATGGACAAGACACGACCCCGAACCTTTCGATACAGAATGTCAAAAAATCGACAACACTTTCCCTCGAGAAGGCTCAGCTGTTTCAAGAATACAGTCATAGAATGGTGAGAGTTGGAAGAGAACTGAGATGAGAGTTGGAAGAGAACTGAAGATGACTGAGTTCCAACTCCCCTGCTCTGGGGGTTATAATAATCCACTAAATCAACAAAAAGACAAGGAGGAGGGGTGCCTTTTGGTCAAGAAAGCATTTCTTCCTATATTGGAATTTGCACACCTGAAGTTAGGCGACGGGATAAGAAACTTCCTGAATAGGGGAGGGATCAAAGGAGGGCTTTAGATCAAAATTCCACAGACATTTGTTCTATTCCACTGTTCAAAAATGTATTTCCAGTCAGTGTTGGGAGGGAGCATTACACCAAAGCACATGAAGACAGGGACAAAGCCAGTAGAAATATAAAAACCGTATGTTTCTTAATGTAATGATTCAGTTCTTCCAGAAATTATGTGCTTGCTGCTTTTTTTTTTCTTTTCTTTTTCCAGAATGCAGTCTATTAAAAATACATTAATATTAAATAATCAGAGACATACATTTTAAAAGGAATACTTTAATACAGATCATTATTGCCGTTTCACAGTAATTCATTTGAGAAATGTTCCTAATTAACTTAACATTCATTTTTAATTGCTGAAAGATTAAATGGATTCATCTCTCTTTTGCTGCATAAGGTTAAATAAATAGCTTTAAAAGCCCTTTATATTTATGGCAAGTGATTCTGACAGTTTATTTTTGCAGAAAAATAAGTCCTTTTGTTTCTGGAACAAAAATTTAAAAAGCATAAACAAAATTTGAGGAAGAGATGCAAACAGAACTGTGGAGTAAGTCTATTTTTTATTAAAGGCAAGTCCCGTGCTCTTGACCAACGATTACCAGGAAAGTTTCTCAGGAACCTGAATGTGGAAAGGAGGGTGGGTGGATAGGGGGGAGATGAGTTTTTTAGCCAAATACTCCTTACTTCCATTCTCTGAAAATAAAATAGTTCCTGTTGAAACAGTAGGCAAAAGGATTTCTAAACAGCGCTTCGGAGCATGGGAATAAGAAGCCATGTTCAATCACAGAATGGTTTGAGTTGGAAGACCTTCAAGACCATGGAGTTCCAACCTCCCTGCCCTGGGCAGGGACACCTCCCACCAGAGCAGGTTGCTCTAAGCCCCATCTAGCCTGGCCTTGAATCCCTCCAGGGACGGAGCAGCCACAGCTTCTCTGGGACAGATTCTCACCACCCTCACACCAAAGGAGTTCTTCCTCCTCTCTCATCTAAATCTCCCCCTTTCAATTTAAAACCATTACACCTTGTCTTATTGCTCCACTCTCTGACAGAGCCCCTCCCCATCTCTCCTGTAGCCCCTTCAGGTACTGGAAGGTTGCTCTAAGGTCTCCTTGGAGCTTTCTCTTCTCCAGGCTGACCAACCCCAACTCTCTCAGCCTGCCTTCATAGCAGAGGTGCTCCAGCCCTCTGAATTGCCATTTTGCTAAATAAAACAACTGCCAGTTCAGCTGTACTGGTTTGGACGGTTTTGTTTTAACCCCTTGTGGAGATGACCATGACCTGCCAACGCTCTACCCAGCAACTTTGACCATGGAACTCAGGTTTCCGAGTTTGACTTGTGCAGTGAAACAGGGCATCGTCACTCCATGACGGAGGCTTGCAAACACAAAGTGAAAATTTGAGTTTTCTGAACCCTTTCAGCCTTATCCCACTTGACCAAAAAAAATCAGCCTTCGTCAAATCCCAGCGAGTTGTTGTACTAAGTTAATGTATAGGAACCTGCCTCAGCCATTTGAACTCACGGCTTAGAAAATAAACGAATTATTGGTGTTTAAAAGCACTTTAGATTTATAGAAAATATCATATTTTATTTCCATTCCTGGGCTTGCCTCAACTCAGTAAGCAAGCATAGGGGCCGAGTCATAAATTGCTATTTATCAAAATTAGAAAAACATAATTTTATTAAGCATTAAATTAACTACACGGAAAGAACGAGAAAACATTAGGTTGTCGCTGGGTTGTGTGGTTTTTTTTTCCTTCTAATAGACAGTACTACATTTAAATGAGCACTATAATTCTTTGACTTTAAATCAAACAAACCTAATTGTGCATGCTTCACATGGAACATGATAAAAATGTAAAGCGTACATTCAAATGGATTTAATATTTACTGCTCCGGGTAACTGCTCTTCAAGCTGAAGCCAAAGCACATGACTTGAAATAAATAACAATATCCTAGTCAAAGATCACAGGAGGTTTTGCCAACAGTAAATTGCACTGTTTGATGTATCTTTTAGATTGTTTTATTTTCTTGTTAATAGGAGAAATAACGGTGCTACAGATGATTTCAATTGGTCATAGCAAATGAAGCCAGTTACAGGGAAACAATACAAAACGTGTCCAGTGCTATTTGATGCATCAGCATGAAACACTCACACACGCAAAATGAATAATTAAAGAAATTGGAGAGGCAGCAACTTAGCAGGTTGCTGATTCCATCATTTATATTACCTCCTGCTTGTGAAAAGTAAAGACTGGAGAGCGCAGCAGCCGTTTATTACACCAGCAGAATCTGCAGCTCAGCAAGGGCCAGCACAAGGGCAGATGCTATTTATACCAACCTAAGAGGGCAGAACACTTTTTAACATGGAACTGGATATAACCAGATTTGGCTCTTGCTCCCTTTAATAAAAGTGTGAAATTCACACTGTTCTGTGACAGTATATTTCCATCTCCCTGTATCTTAAATCTTCTGATTAAAATGCAGCTCAAAAGAAGCACAAGAACTATGGGGGGTGGGGGGTGCATGCGTGGAAGGGAGGTTATGGTTCTGTAGTTCTTACATGATGCTATTTGCTTTTTCTTATCATTTTTATAACAAAGGATCCTGACTGTAACTTCCTGACATCATACTGTCTATTGTCTAAGCCAACATTTAGACTTTCAGATGTTCTGGACCACATCTTTATTTGATAACAACGAAAACTGCCTTGGGAAGATTTTTGGTCCCGGCATTTCAAAATTTAATGAAGTTCTCACAGAAGCTATTTATTAGAACCACCTACTACCTCTGACCTCAGCCAGGGATGGAACAGACAAGCTCCAGGTCACCTTCTCCCCCTGCTCTGCCCTGGGGAGGACCCATCTGGAGCACTGGGTCCAGTTCTGGCCTCCCCACTTCAAGAAAGACAGGGAACTGCTGGAGAAGGGACACCAGAGGACCATAAAGATGATGAGGGGCCTGGAGCACCTCTCTTAATGAGGAAAGGCTGAGCGACTTGGGTCTGTTTAATCTGGAGAAGAAAAGGCTCAGGGGGATCTGATCAACACCTATAAATACTTCAAGGGTGGGTGTCAGGAGGATGGGGCCAGGCTTTTTCCAGTGGTGCCCAGGGACAGGACAAGAGGGAATGGGCACAAACTTGACCCTAGAATGTTCGATCTAAATATGAGGGGGAACTTCTTCCCTGTGAGGGTGGCAGAGCCCTGGCAGAGGTTGCCCAGAGAGGTGGTGAAGTCTCCGTCTCTGGAGACATTCAAACCCACCTGGACATGGAACTTGCTCTGGGTGGCCCTGCTTTAGCAGGGGGTTGGACTGGATGATCTCCAGAGGTCCCTTCCAACCCCATATTATTCCACAATCCTGTATTATTCTTCATATCCTTTTTTAGATAAACTACAGCCATCACTTGTAGTTCATAACACATCATGCAAAGTATTTCAGACTGATGTACCAACAGAACGAGCCAGCAAAGCTGGATTAAATGTCTGTTCCTCTACTGTGTTCTGTACCGAGGGAAAAGAATTACTGTGGGGGGCAATCACAGCATTCCGGGATATACCAATGTTCTACCAGGACAAACATAAAGCCAAGTTCGATTAAAGGTTTCTGCTAACTTTGCCTATATAAATATATATACACGTATAAGGAAATACTGGTAGGGGCCAATATGGGATACTCAGTGACATATGAAACACAGGTAACGTTTTCCCATAATATTTCCCAGTATCTACCAAACCATGCTTTGGGCAGATTTTTGATTCTTTTGCCTTTAGGACTGAGGTTTCTCAAATGAAGGTTCCTGGAAAACTCTGTCATGATACTCCTCATTTCTAGATACTCTGACAGGGCAGGACTCAAAACTGTATTAGAACAGTCCTAATCAGTTTACCAAACCAGGGAATTTTTGGCCACCTTTACTACTGAATAAGCCGATTCACCCAAAACTGTCTGCAATCTCTTCTACCACAGGAACTCACGCTGGACAAATTGGAATCATCGCTGCTTTGTTACCACTCTTGTCCCCAAATCAAAACCTAATCTGCTCAGATCCTGGCAGTTGCTAGATTTCCATCATAACCTGAGGGGATTTGGAGGCACACACCGGAGCTGAATGAAATCTCACAGACACCATCAAAAACTCCAGCTCTGCAGCTGAACACAAGCTCATATCCAGATAGTGACCACAACCTTGCGTTTGCTTCACTTCTCTAAGGATGGTTTGCTAGATTTCTTGATGCAAAAATTCCTGTCCTCAGCAATATCCATCAAGATGTAGACAGCAAGAAGTGCTTTACTTGTTACTATGTTTTTCTGCCTCTATTTTAAAGCCAAAAGTTCCTTCCTTTTCCCTCCCAGTAAAATGAGGAGATGAATCCACTAGTGGTTTACCTATTCATGAAATGGCCAAGCTTACAACACCCAACTGCTAGTGCAAGCCTTCACTTAACCAGACTTTCTTGAAGGAACTCAGATTATCAGCCATTATCTTCTGTTCTGCTGAAAATGTCCCTACCTTCCCTGAAGTTGAACTCACCAGCCCCAAGTTCCATATGCTTCTCTTCTACCCCCAGTACCAGGGGGTAGCGGCTAAATATGAGCCAGCAGTGTGCCCAGGTAGCCAAAGCAGCCAATGGCTTCCTGGATTCTATCAGAAACAGTGTGACCAGCAGAAGTAGGGAGGTGATTGTCCCCCTGTGCTCAGCACTGGGGAGGCCACCCTTTGAGTGTTGTGTCCAGTTCTGGGCACCTCAACACAAGAGAGATCTGGAGAGGCTGGAGCCGAGTGCAGAGGAGGGACACAGAGCTGGTGAAGGGCCTGGAGAATAAATCTTATGAGGAGCCACTGGGGGAGCTGGGACTGTTTAGTTGGAGGAAGAGGAGGCTGAGGGGAGACCTCACCCCTCTATACAACTGCTTGAAAGGACACTGTAGAGAGGTTGGTGCTGGTCTCTTCTCACAGGGTAAACAGCAATAGAATGAGAGGGAAAGGCTTCAAGCTGCAGCAGGGTAGCATTAAGCTGGACATTAGGAAAGAATTCTTCCCATCAAGAGTGGTCAGAGCCTGGAATGGGCTGCCCAGGGAGGTGGTGGATTCCCCATCCTTGACTGTGTTTCAGAGTGGTTGAGATGTGGTGTTGGGGGATCTGGTGTAGGGGAGAACTTTGTAGAGTGGGGCTGATGGTTGGACTCGATGATCCCAAGGGTCTCTTCCAACCTGAATGATTCTCTGATTCTACCTTGTTCCCATGCTCATGCTGCCACTGCTACAGAAGCCTTAGAGATGGCAGCAGTATCCAACTTTATAATAACAATATTAATAACAGTAACAAAAAGTATCCCAAAGCACCCAAACTCACAGTTTCCTCCTTCCAGCCTTTCACTGATGCTGGTCTACTTTTCTTTGCCTATAGTTTTTAGAAGTTCCAGTTTTTAAGTAAATAACACATGAATGTTGCAAGGTGTTTTACACACTCCTTTGCACTCTTCAGACCTTTTTTAAGTTGCTGGAACACACACTGCATCTGTTTGCTGCAGAGCTTTGGGACGCTTCCAGTGAACTCGTACCTTCACTTACATAAACAAGCCTGAGAGTTTTTTTGATTCTTTGTTAGAAATAATAAATCTACCTTTCGTTACCTTCCAAGTTAGTAATTTTCTTGCTCAACAAATTCTAAATACTTTGGCAAGGAGCTCCTTCTGGGACTTCAGTTAGCCCACTCAGGTTAGTATGTGGAACAAGCATCCCTGATTTTGGATTTGCAAACCTAATCCCATCTAATAGGCTGTATTACGTGTTATTACAGATAATCCAGTGAGGATTCCAAAGCTCCGCTAGAAGACATATTACAGAAGACACAGGGTCTGCACTCCACTGCAGTCCCAAGTTTACAACACAAACACATGACCCAGCAATGATTTCAGGGCCTCAAATCCCAGAGATCTGCCTCTGAGGGTCTGCACTGCGGCTTCTTAATCTAATACAAATCACAGAATCTTTCAGGTTGGAAGAGACCCTTGGGATCATGGAGTCCAACCATCAGCCCCACTCTACAAAGTTCTCCCCTGCACCAGGTCACCCAACACCACATCTAAACCATGATTCTTTTCCCCTACCAAAACACAGTCAGCACTTAACCTATCCAATTCCAAATTTAATAGGGAAACCTTTGCACAATATTCAGGCAAATGTAGTCACAATTCGAGAGTCAGTAAGACATTTGACTAACAAGCGAGCTAACTCACCTGCCCAAAGCTGTGAGTATGATCAAGCCATGTTATCCTAGTACTTCTTCACACACATCAGTGTTGGGAGCAAGGGTCACTGATACCAAATGATAAGCAAATCCTGGGTGACACTAATCCACACAGACCTAAGACTTCCACACTGCACTCTAGAACAAAAGCATGTTCAGCTCAAGCACAGCACTGCATGAACACACGGGCCAACCTCACTCCATGGAACTTCACAACTGTGCCCACATTGACGCAAAACCCAAGTAAACTGGGCCGTTAATGACAGATCAGTGGCTTTGATATCAACTATCTTTTTCACTGTAGCAGCCAGGTGGCAGAGCAGCAGATAAACTCCCAATCACACTAGGTCACAGCTGCTCCCTTAGTTTCCTTCCAGGTCCAACTGTTAGTTTCTAGCAAAGCCCACTCAACAGGATAGAACCCACAAGCCCAATCTCTGCTCCCCTCACAACTGGAAACATGGGTACCACACTGCAACCCATCTCCAAGAGACCAAGAAGAAACACAAGAGATATGAGTCTCTTCATAGTGGGCTCACTGCATAGTCAAGGCAGAGAAGCAAGAAGTTTTAGAGTGTGATTCCTGTGAAGTATTTTAGCTTACAGTGAGATGAGTCACCAAGTAACAGTATCTGTTTGTCTCCACTAACAAGAAATGAAAGGCTCTGTCATCCCTGGAGGGATTGAAAAGCCAGGTTGCCCTAGTGCTTAGAGGCATGGGTTAGTGATGGGTTTTCAGCGTGAGGTTGATGGTTGGACTGGAGGATCTTGGAGGTCCCTTCCAACTTAGGCAATTCTATGATTCCATGATTCTGGTTCAGATGAAGATGCTTCAAGTCAAGTAGAACAAATCCCACACAAGGTAAGTTGTGCAAACTATTCTTTTGGTTTGAATTTAGACCAGACCCCGTTTCTTCAGGCATTTCTCCCCCAGCCACTAGGCATATAAACTGAAATACCTGTGCACATTTTAATAATGTTTATTCCAGGTCTAATATTCTCTCCCTCTGCATTTATCTCTCACTGACATTAATAAGAGCTGCGTGTGTTTGGATGGGCAGAACTGGCTCCAGGGATTTTTACAGCTTGATTTTTTACATGTAATTAGAAAAGCACATTGAAATGTCTGATCTGAGTGTTTGGGGAGAAATGTTTAATGGTAGCTAATTAGTGCATAAAATTTACATTTAGAAAACTAGTATCCAGGCATTACAACAATCAAAGCATTTGCAGGAAAAAACAATAGAAAGAAAAATAAGATTATAAATGGTTTCCTGGCAAGCATTCAGGAATCTGTTTGGGGTTGGGTTGTTTTGTTTGGTGTTTTTTTGCTTGCTTGTTTTTATTAAGCTGAGTTTTGGATACACTTCAGTATGTTAACCAAAAAAAACCCCAACCAATCAACCAAAACCAATCAACCTATCTGCTGCTGAGTGAACCACAACCGTGTTTACTCAAGATAAGGAGGCAAACCTGGAGGCTGTGATCTTAAGCCATCCCTTTTTTTTCCTTTGTAAGAACCAGCCTGTAAACTGTAGGCAATGATACCAGTCTGTTTATTTCCTTTATCACATCTCTGGTTGTGAGTGAATATACTTAAAGCCTAGTCCTGCTAACTGGTACAAGTCCACAAAACTGGGAATTCACAAAACACAGTGAAGGCCACTCATGGAAGATGGGCTGTGTTCTACCCTATCTAGAATTGCTTGCCTTCATGTTATAGAAACCATCTGGCACATAAGATGAAACCAAAGCTTACAGAAAGAGCCTCTTTCACTTGATATGAAAGAATTTAACAGTGGCACAAGAAGAATCAGAGAAAGGAAACAAAGTGGAAGGTTTAGTCATTTTTCCAGGACCAGTCCAGCCTGTGGTGGGGGTCAATGACTGCTCGGGAGATGCCTTGACATGAAGACAGCAAGGTTGCCATCATGCTGAGATGCTGGTGAGAAAGACAAAATGGCTTAGTGATGTGGTTTGGGGATGGGTCGTGGTTTTGTGGCTTTTTTCTTTTTTATCAGAGTGAGGTTGATGGTTGGACTAGATGTCCAGGTCCCTTCCAACCTGGACAGTTCTATGATTCTATGAAGAAGTCTCTGTAGAGGTGAAAAGAAGGGAGAATAAACCTTCTGGTTTGCTACATGATGATGTGCTGTTAAAACACCCCTTTGCTGCTGCTTTGACTGATTATTAATTTTATTCTTTTTGGAGAGACATCATTTTGATCCTTCAAGGACTTCACAGCCAAATCTTTCCCTGAAACTGGCCCAGAAGTTTAGCTCTTTTAACAAGATATTTTGCCATCTTTAGGGGTTTCTAACCAATTCAAACACTGAAAGACAAGACACAGATCTAGGTAGAAAAGAAAAATCATACTATACCCACATTTTCAAATCCCAACCTTAAGTATAAATTGAATTTAAGTGTAGCATTATAGGTTCTGATGCTCAAAATGCTTCCTTATCGACTTGCTTTACTAGTAAACATCAGTTTTCTCCTGATAATTTCAGCTCTTAAAAAAACCCAAACAACTGTTCTCATTTCATTGGAGCTGTAGCATTACTGTTGCTTTGGGTTTTTTTCACACTAGCAATGCACAACCTCAAGTCCATCATTTCACAGTCCCCCACACAATCTCATCTTATGTGAGTACATCATCGTCAAAGATTATCCCTGAAAAACGTTGTAGGCTTCCTCTGCCCTCAGGTCAAAATTAACTCTGGTGTCTTGCTTTCTACATCAGAATCTGCTTTTCTGAATTATTAGAAATTTGAGTAACTACACAACCCAAATGCAGATATTCGCAGCCCTGAGTCTTCATTTTTCTTGATTCCTCTTCATCCACGAGGAATTAAAACAAGAAAGCAACCCTGTAAATTCTGTTTTCTGCAACACAAGAAATAAACAGGTAATTAAAAGAAAATCAAATATTCCATATATCACTGGTTGTCATTTTCAGCTCTGTTACTCAGTACAGAAAGCCTATTGATTACCTGCCTTTTACAAACATCTCCAAATTAATAACAAAATTAGCTGATTGCTCTAACTGTTAAAAAAACCCCACAGAACCACTTTGCTTATATTGCAGTTTAAGAACTACTGCAGAACACCTAAATATGAAAGGCACTTCTGTCATTCTGGGAAGTGAAGTATTTCCTACACCAAGCCACTTAAAAAAAACCTACAAAACCAACCAAACAACAAAAAAAGAACAAAACACAAGAAAAAGGTTCTTTGGGCACTACCAATTCATAAAACAATGCGCCAGCAATAAAACCCTCACATCATCTGCTGAGGGGAGGGAAAGGTTTGGTCAATTCAAGCATTTCCTTCCCCTGCAGGCTCACCCACAGGGCGTGTTTGCATTTTAACTGTCCAGGTCCTGCAAGAAGACTTTCTGTTTGGGCAATATCACCCTTATCCTATTAGCAACCTTCATCTGGAAAAATAAAATGTTATGAAGAGTAATGGAAGGAGCTAGGACTGGAGGAAGAGGAGGCTGAGGGGAAACCTCATCACTCTCTACAGCTGCTTGAAAGGACATTGTAAGGAGGTTGGTGCTGGTCTCTTCTCACAGGGTAAACAGCAATAGAACGAGAGGGAAAGGCTTCAAGCTGCAGCAGGGTAGGGTTAGGCTGGACATTAGGAAAGAATTCTTCTCAGCAAGAGTGGTCAGAGCCTGGAATGGGCTGCCCAGGGAGGGGGTGGAGTCCCCATCCCTGACTGTGTTTCAGAGTGGTTGAGATGTGGTGTTGGGGGATCTGGTGTAGGGGAGAACTTTGTAGAGTGGGGCTGATGGTTGGACACAATGATCCCAAGGGTCTCTTCCAACCTGAATGATTCTATGATAACTTGGCTTACCAGTATAAACAAGATAGTCTGTCAATTAACTGTGGCTTGAGGAGTTCTGTTCATTAGCATTATCTTGAAAAGCCACACCAGTCTTCTTTACGGCAAGGCACAGATTACAAAATTCACAACTGATGAAGGGCAAGAGCTACCACAGACAATTACTGCCGTTAGAGTGAAGAAAATTGACCCTCACTTAACGACTGAGCTCAACTCCCACCAGGCAATGGATAGGAAAAAACTGAAAAGGGAAATGAGACATTTAATAGCTCATCGGGAGTTTGCCAGAACAAAGCACAATATCTGGTACAATACTGGAACGTAAGTATTCAGAAAAAAACCTCTTGGGAATTGTTCTGTGTGTAACTCAGTTTCAGACCAGTGAATTTAGGAGTGGGTATCTATTATTTATTAAGTTCTGTGATTTCAAATCCAAGTCAGCAGACTTGAAACTCGTGTTTATGGTACTGGTTTAACTCTTTTGAGTTTCCATAATTATTCGGCACACCTAGCGATGTGTCCTTCAACTTGTGATCAATCTCAGCTAACCCTCCTTGTGCCTCTCCACAGAGCTCACCACATCAGCCCATGCTGAATATTCTGCCATATGCATTTCACGAGCGTTCTGGTAACAGGGCAAAGTACTTCACTTACGCTCAGTTAAAGCGGGGCTTGTGATTTAGAGGACGGCCACTGAAATATTACAAGGGTACCCGAGGGACACCTTCAATAACGTGGCAACAAATGGCATTAAAGCCTTCACATCATGTTGACTTCTCACAGCAAGAGCCAATGCAGAGAGTTCAAGGAGCTCTGTCTGCCATACCTAGGGCTGCTTTCTAAAAATTACTTTTTTTTTCTAAACAAGACACACACAAAAAAAGAGAATCCTTATACATCACAGAATCAGACTAATTCATCCACTCCACAAGAAAACAGACAAGTTAGCATATATATATATAGGACTTTTCTAGCCTGTTGCCTGTAAGCACACTTCTATGTCAGTGAACAAGCGCCCAGACCCAGCTGAGCCTTATTTTAACGCCCCTTCCCCTTATGTAAAGCACAGAAAAGTCACATATATGAACACCACTGCTCCACACCCATCATTCCATTTCATTTCATCTTGGAGTCACAGAGTATTTCAAAGATTTTTTTAAAGTCAGCAAGTTCATGCCCTTTTAGCTACTTTAATTACTATAGGTTTATAGTTGTTTCAATTTTAAAAAGCCAAATTTCTCATAAAGTTAATGAATCAATTTTGCTTCAGTGCAACACAAGTTCATACACTTATTCCTTCAAAAGTATTTTGGTAATTCTGTTAATAGGAATGCGTACATTAATTCCAGTATTTATTCTTTACAACCAACGCTCTAATTAGTTGTGGTTTTGCCTTTGAAACACTCAAGACATTGTTTTTGCACCATAAAAAGTGGTTTTATCAGGAAGAGTAAATACATTTATGAGAGCAACTTAATTTTCTTTCTTCCCTAGTTTGTGGGGGTTTGGGGCTTTTTTGGTATGTTTTGTTTTGTTTGTACATGTTGTTGAAAACTAATGTAGTAATTGTCCTTCAACAGAATGTCAGCTCTTCAAGTTTTCCAATATTTTTCAAAGATCAACAGTAGAAAAGCTAAACCATCTCCTTCATTTATTAGCATTCATATCTTCATATTCCTATTCTCATCAATAATTCTGGGTATTTGCAGGTCTTCCAAGTATTTTCACACTTCATTTTCCCTGGTATTTTATAGTTCTGTCTGATTTTCCAACATTATTTTCTTGTAAACAGAGGCATAAACGCTCTCTCTCAAACAATTCCATAGTATCTGAGCCATTTACAAAGAATATTAATTCCATCTCTCCTGAGCTGTTCCATTGATATTCTGCAACCATATTCCTGTTTCACCTGAGCACTGTGATAGTATAAAATGACCTGATAAAGACCTCATGCTCTGAAAAGTTTGAGTGGTGTCAATCAAAAAAAGCTGATACGGGATGTAGAATATATAGCATTGATCCTGGAAAAAAAGACAAACCTGAAATATTTTTAAAAAAGCCTCATACTTAGCTGTAGCAAGACACTGAGAATGAAAAGCAGGGAAAAATGTTTGCAATTGGTAGCCAAGTAGATGTTTCCTCCTCTTTTGTGCTATTTTCCACTTTCTCATCAGACACTGTGCCAGTGAAGATGAAAGAAATATGTCATAGTTAGCATGGAGATATCATTATGCCATTATTCCAGAAGCAGCCTCACCAGGGCAGAGTAGAGAGGGAGGAGAACCTCTCTTCACCTACTAACCACCCCCCTTCTAATACACCCCAGGATGCCATTGGCCTTGGCCACAAGGGCACAGTGCTGGCTCTTGGTCATCCTGCTGTCTGCGCAAAGGACAACAGAAGGCAACGTGGAAAAACTAACTCTTGGTCTTGAGTGATTCTCAGTGTCCCACTCAGCACTGCAGCTTCAGGTAACCAGACACTATTATCACTGTGGATAAGTACCTTCGTACTAACAAACCTCTTCAGCTGAGGGGCATGTGCCAAGAGAAGCTAACGTCCCTCATGACACCAAAGAGAGCTGCAACTGCTCCAGGGAACGATTCGCTTTGCTCCTTCATTGGAAATCCAAGGAATTTATGAAGACCTGCTTCCTGATGGCTTCTGAGCATGGAGAAGCACAGGAGAGAAGGCTTTGGAGATACGGCATCAACAGCCCTCCTCTAGCGAGTTAACAGAGTGCTGGGAACTCATCACATCCTGTCAATGCCCCTTGGAGGTGTTCAGCTTACAAGTCCTTCTTATCCGCTTATGCTTTTCACCTGTAGACATATCATTCATGGAAATGATGTCTTTTTCAGGAAATTTTCTTGGAAAATATTTCTCTAACTTGACGAGAAAAATCTAAGCAGTTGGGAATGCAGTTATTTATAGCACTGTTAATGCAAACCTTCAATTAAAGAAAACATTAGAAGCGTCTTAAAGAAAACTATCATTTTAAGATAGAATTTTCAGTCAAAACAAGTTAGAAATATACTGAGAAGGAAGTATTAAGTGACACTTTTCAAGTCTAATTTTGAAAAGCGAGGCATTATTTGCCTTTTAGTTTCTCAATCCTTATGCATGCTATTTCACTAATTTTCCAATTATTGTAGTTATTTTTTCAAATCAGTGAGGTTCTGAAATCCTTCTAATGAAAAACTACTTTTCTGATGATCACAGGATTCCAGGAAGTAGAACATTAAGGGAAAGCTCTAAATACCGTAAGGCCTGTACTGAAATAACAGGAGTGGGCAATAACAAAACCTCGAGTTTATCTGCCTGCCATCACTCCCCCTGCACTGCCTTCCCCAGGCTTCCAGTCTGGGTTTAATAAAAAAAAATCTTTTTGAAACTTTAATCTTTTATAATTTAAAGGAAAGTTACAGAATTATGCAATATTAGTCCTATTATTCAAATTAACGTTGCTTGCCAGCAAGCATCCAGAACTTCAATGGAGCTTTGAATTGGAATTCCTGAAGTCAAGAAAAGGGCAGAGCAGCTGCTTACGAAAAGGTTTATGATGAGAGCAATTCAGAGCAAAGAAATTGTAGGGTAGGACAAATACTTAGTATTTTGTAAACATCATTATCAGACATGAAAACTTTCCAGATAAACATGTTTTAGAGAGTTCCAGCCCAAATGGACATAAGAACTGTTATATAGTTCTCTTTGAAAAGCAAAGATAGCTTAGAAATTCAGTGGCCAATTCTTTGGATGGCAGAGGCATTCTTCTTGTAGATATTAATTTTAAAGGGATTCATTTTCTCTTTTGCCCTTGAACGTGGTACATAAACACCTTCACCAAAACCCAACCTCTCCAAGTTCTCTCTCTCCCCTCATTCCACACCACTGAAGTTTATCCAAAAATAAACTTGCAGCATCAGCCCCCTGCTCAGAAGAACCTCTCTTTAGAGAATGCAGTGATTCGTGTGTGAGCCGATACTCCCATAGCACACGGGCACTGTAAGCAGAAATAGACAGATTTATCTCCAACACAGCCAGTGATCCTGAAACTAAGTGGGGGTATTTTTGTATAACAATAATCATCTGGTACCTCACAGTCTCTGCCTTGATCTGGTTCTGCTTCTATCATTGCTGTGCATTTGTTAGTTAAAAGACCTGAGGAAAACAGAATACAATGGTCCTTTGCTTCAACTAACTCAACTCTGAAGCACGGTGCATAGTGTTCTACCTAACTCACTTCAGTGACACAGAGGCTGGGGCAGGTACTTGCCACTTGCCACTCCAGGCACTGGCCCCACACGTGCATGTTACACAATCATAGAATTGTCCAGGTTGGAAGGGACCTTCGAGATCATCCAGTCCCACCATCAACCTCCCTCTGATAAAACCCAGCACTAACTCATGTCTCTAAGCACTAGGGCAACCTGGCTTTTCAGTCCCTCCAGGGATGGTGCCTCAACCCCTGCCCTGGGCAGCCCAGTCCAAGCCTTCACAACCCTTTTCCAGTCAAAATTGTTCCTTATCTCCAACCTGAACCTCCCCTGGTGCAACTGGAGGCCGTTTCCTCTTGTCCCATGGCCTGTGACTTGGGAGAAGAGACCGACCTCCCCCTGGCTGCACCCTCCTTTCAGGGGGTTGGAGAGAGCGAGAAGGTCTCCCCTCAGCCTCCTTTTCTCCAGGCTGAACACCCCCAGCTCCCTCAGCCTCTCCTCACAGGACTTGTTCTACAGACTTATCCACCATGTCCAACCCCTCAATGTCTCTTTTGTGGGAAGGGGCCCCAAACTGAACAAGCATTTGAGATATTTTCTGCGAAACCACATATGCTCAATTTTATGTGATTTTTGAAAATGTTTCCATTTCACAGTTCTGTCCCCATTACATCCCCTCCAGTTTATTCCAGTGAGGGCTGTTGAAGGAATCCATTTCTTGGAGCAGCTGAACAGTCCATGTGATAAACTTTTCCATCATTGCCGTCATTTACTTCTAAAATTGAGAGCTATGAACAATAACAACTTCTACATTTGAGCCAGCTGTAAACTGACTTTAAAAATCCCTGCCAAGTCCTCCACCAGAGATCATGGGAGTGGGGTATTCTCTGTGACTGTCACCTCTTTAGCACACCCTGCTGCACAGGAAGCCTAAGCCTGGTCAGTGATTCCCTCCCCAATCCGGTTCTGTAATACAGAGCTCTTCCGAGGGCAAACGGATCACGAATCCCATCTCTCATACCAGCAGCCACTGGTGATAAGAGGTCGTGAGGCTTTACTGCAAGGGTTGAAGTATTGTATGCAGTCCTCACTTACTAACCTGGAGGCTCAATTCCGGTGATAAGCATTTCAATGTAATTCCTAGACTAGAGTCAACCTTTGCTGCATACTAAAATGCAAACCCAAGGACTCGTGATGGAGCTGTTACCACAACATGTTTGTGGCTCTCCAGTTTTTCAGTATGTGCAGTCCACTGCTGGGAACCTGTACCAGAACCTGCCAGGAGGAAGCTGTTTACTCCACTGCATAGTGATGTTAGCTGGAGGTCTGTAATATGTCAGTGAAAAGCAATGTTACCAATTCCAGGATTCCATGAAAACAGGGAAAAAAAATAAAAATAGTAATCAAACTAAAGACACATACCTAATCTGCACCTGAAACTTCCCCTACTTCATGCCCTGTTTATCTTCAGTTTTGAATTTTTTCTCGTGACCTTCATCAAAGAGGCAAGTGTTTTATGACTGTAAGGCTAAGAGATGGTAGAAAAGTGACTATTACCTGCAACTATTGCAAAATGCCTGTGTAAGGCAGGCAGCTCCCAGGGTGCTGGGCCCCATATTTTACCTGCAGGCAACTGGTTTGTCCCCCGGGACTACAACTAGTTATAAATCACAGAGTTCAGCCTGCCAGGCTTCTTGCTAGAAGGTGGAAGCATTGACTGGAAGCAAGGGATGGAGTGAAGGAGAGGGAAGGCTTCAGGTGCAATTAATGCCCTGCTTAAAGGTGAACTATGTGGTAACACTGGGGTTAATAATGAAACTAAAAGATTTTCCCAGTAATAAAGGTAACCACACACAGTGAGAAACCACCACAACTGCAATGTTTTTACCCCAAAACTCACCGAATAAAAGTTTCGGGGAACTGGATGGTTTCGTAGATGAAGAACTGGAGGAAAGATAAGAGGTGGGAAGTACATGGTTGGAAGGTCACCACAGAGTGTGCAACACTGTCAGTGCAAACACTACATGTTTGAACGTAATGGAAAAAAAGGATGGATAATAAAGTAAGCGACATTCTGCTGATAACACTAGCACATCAGCTAGTAAGATAAGGTTGATTAATAGAAGCATCATAACCCAGCACTATTGAGTGACTGTAGGAAAAGGCAGCAGGTAAAATTCACTGTAGATAAACTTAATACCATGCACGTGAAGAAATGTAATCCCACGTTTATCTATGCAAGTGTAGGTTCTGAGCTGACAGAGATACTGGAGTTGGAACACGTTGCTCCATGAGAGCCTGTGCGTGGTGCCCTGTAAAGGTCAGAAAGGAAATGGAGTGCTCCCAATTATTAGGAAAGGAACAGAGAAGAACAGAGAAAATTCCTCATATCGATAAGGGGTGCACAACCCAGTTCTGGAATGCCATTTGCAATTCCCAATCAGCTCTCTGAAGAAGCATACCGTGGATTTGGAAAGGCTAAGGGGCAAGCACCAAGTCTGGTCACAGGTATACAGGAGATTCTGTGCAAGGAATAACCGAAAATACAAACTTTTCAGTCTGGAAAAAAAAAGCTGACCAACAGGCCACAAGTAATTTTAAAATTCTTTTCAAAGAATGATATGCTACAAAATAGAACTGCATTCTTACATCACAGCTTTAGAACATAGAAAATACTTCTTCATACTCTGCATAACGAGGCTGCAAAACTCCACGCCACAGGACATTGCAGTTGTTCAAAAACCAACAGAGCTTCAAAATCACAGCATACGAATTAAAGGAAGGAAACCCCATTGAGGTCCATTGAGTAGAGACACAGAGTCTTTCCTTCAGAAATGCCCAAAGCACAAATTATCAGAAGATCCAGGATTTTAAGGATACAACACTACATGGTCTCCCCATTCTTACACTCCTCTCCTGCCCAGTGTTGAAAAGAATGTAAAAGGCTACACAGACCTTCAGCTTGAGCCAGCAGAGTGGGGATGAGTATTCTTATAGTGACTTAAATGCCTTTCAAAAGTCAGTGAGAAACCACACAGGTCCAGTGGGTTTGGGTTTCCAAAACTGTCTTCCCTTATTCCATACATACAGACCAAAGATGTCCACTTCTAGTTTCAGATGCTGGCCCCTGGCAGCAGGTGGAAGAATTAAATCACGGTGCAGGTCATCTTTCTCAGCAGTGGAGTCAATGAGTTCAGAATACATGTGATAATTTAGATTACTTTTAACTTTATTTTTCCTTGTTCTCCTCTTCTTTTACCATCATAGTCATAACAGAGGCATTATACTGCAGGTAAGAAATGAAAATGACTCGACAAGAGGGGAGAACTCTATAACCTTTTTTGCTTTTATTCCATGAGTTAAACTATCCCCTTTCCCTTCCAGTAGCATGTACATTTTATCTTTTCAATTGAGTCTTAAGTCAGTAGAACATACGGGCCTCCAAACTGCTGCTCCATTGCCTGGTAAGATGATGGCATCAACCAGGCTCTGCTGACACCTGCCCTCAGTACAAGGAGCAAAGTTTATTAAAACATTTGAGTATCAGTTCACAGCCTTCTCCCTCCTACTGTTATTATATTCCTGGAGTAATTTGTACAGGCTTCCACTGCAGCTACAGAGGGTAAGAGACAAAAGTTGCGACTCTTGGTGTCATCAGCAGAGACCTTCCACATAATTAACAGGAGAAACAATTTATAGGCTCTGCCTTCGCTCCTGGGCATTGGTGCTCAAGGGGGTTCCTTACAGGGAAGATCCCAGGCATCCAGACCCCAGTGGCCCCAGAGCTCTCTCCCTTGCCATGCACTCACCTCTAAAGGTGACCAAGGAGTGCAGGGGAAATGCCTGGCGTCCATGTCTTATCCTTAGGAGGATGGAAGGGCCCATGGCAGGATACACATGGCCATGGTATAAACATTGTTCACATGCTGTGACAGTAGCTTCCATGACAACAGAACAGCCTTCTGTTAACAGAGGTTCTTATAGAGAGGCACTAGTTTGTTTACAGTATCTATAGAAAAGAAAGAGCATTATCAACGTTTTCTTGTCTGCATTTTCCAAGATCCTTCTTGAGAAAGCACCTGCCTCCATGTTAAATTCCCACAAACAACATTTCACTTTGAGGTAGGAATAGATCAACCTCTTAAATCACTAAAGCAGAGAGAGGACAGAACATGGAATGGGCAGATGTTGCTTTACATTGTCAGGGACATCATTTCCTTCACTCAAAGCCCAGTGACACCTTAAGTCAGATGTTGCGTATTTGCAAGTAATTCAATACTTGGTCTAACATAGAATGGAAGGAATGGGAGATTCATAGAATCATAGAATGGTTAGAGTTGGAAGGGACCTTAAAGATCATTCATTTCCACACCCCTGCCCTGGGCAGGGACACCTCCCACCAGAGCAGGTTGCTCCAAGCCCCATCCAGCCTGGCCTTCAACACCTCACTGAAAATGACTTCTTTTGGTGACATAAACTTATTCCTTTTGACCTACACACTAACAGCTCCATTTCCTTTTACAAAACACAGTGCAATAAATCTATTTTTTTAAAACTTCCTCATGAAGTGTTATTGAAACCTAGAGCAGCAGTCCTGGGAACAAAAAGAAACAGGGTGCCACCTTGCTTTTGTGGCCTATTACGAGAAGAGAAAGGTTGGGGAATTTCTTCCTAGGAGCTCAATTTTTAAGCCATTAAATGTGGAAGGAAGAGGGAAGAGAATTCAGATCTCTCACAGCCAGAGTGAGATCTGGGGGGAGAACTCATGGTTTCTCACGCTGAGACTGCAGCGTTTCTCTAAGGATTTTAACAAAAGAACAAGGAATTTGAGTAGCCACTTTTTAAACTGAAATTAAGTCTTAATTAAAAGGAAATAGCCTTTTGTGCAATTCAGTCTGTGAGCTGAGCTGAGGGGGGAGGGGGTGTAGGCAGAAACAGTACCATGAATAAGTGTCAAATGAAAAAATAAGCATGGAAAGCATCTGTGCAGCTGCAAGTGGTCCAGACAGACAACTCCATTACATCTCCGTCTCCTTCCCACAAAAAAGAAATCGAAGGGCTGGAGCAGGCCCAGATGGAGCAGCCACAGCTTCTCTGGGCAATCTGGGACAGGGTCTCACCATCCTCACAGCAAAGGAATTTATGCCTAGTATCTAATATCTCCCCGCTTTCAGTTTAAAACCATTACCCCTTGTCCTATTGCTCCACTCCCCAAGGAAGTGTCCCTCCCCAGCCCCTTTGGGTACTGGAGGAGGGCTGTGATGCTACACATCTCTGCCGTACAACAAAGTCATCTCTTCTCCAAACCCTAGAAGAAATAAGGGGCAGCGCAGGCTTGCACTTAATCTATTTCTATTGGAAACAAGGGTAAAACAATACAGTGCTGGTTTAATACAGCCAGTACTGAAATACTGTAGAAGAACAGGAGTGTCACTGGAGGAGAAAAGGTGCATTATGTGTATTGTATCTCTTACTTGTTCTGTAAGCCAACTACTGCTTAGCAGACTCTGAAGTGTAATTGCTTACAACCTGGAGAATAAAAACCCATGCACCTGCTCTTGTTATAAATTAACACAGAGAAAACTAAAGGAAACGCAAGCTATTCTAATACAGTATTACACTTAATTTTCAACACGCAAAACCTAAGGCAAGAGGGTTGGGACTGTCACAGCTAAGCCACTGGGATGTTAGCAACACTCCTGGGAAACTTGGGTATCACAGATCCACTGCACAAAACCCCATTTCCCTTCCTTCCTAGACACTTTTAAGAGGAAAAAAAGGGTTAATATTTACGCTTATTTATGTATTTGTTTGGATAGTACATCAGTAGTGATCAGATTCCAAAGGTGGTCTCTGCCCCTGAGAAAGATGATGGAGGACACAGCAGAAGAAACAGTGTCATCTTCCAGGCACTACTTTGATAAAGGTTCCCTTGCAGAGCAAGTTGTACAGGCCCTTTTTCAGAAGGGCACATGAGAAACAAGACAGGCATCCTAATGACTTGCTGGAAAAGGCGAGAGCCTAACAGGGGCTCTGCATGTAAAACCAAAACGTATGGAGTTGGGGAGCAATCTCGTTGAGAAGGAATTTGCTTCAATCGTATTCTGGCTGAAGACCTTTACCTTCTGCAGTCCACCAGTGAAACCTGCTGTCTCCTGTCTTCTTTTTGTTTAACGTGTCCCACCACTGGAGACCAGGGTACTCTACTTACTGGCGATCTCTGTATTTCTACACTGTTATCCTTGAGGAGTCCTCCGTATAAAGAAAGGTTCTGGAAGAGGTACTGTCCTCAAACTCCTCCACAGTGAACAAAAGAACAGGGGTCATTGAGGGGGTGGGTTTTATTATCTTCGTACACAAGGATAATATATGTGTATTATACATATATAATATAATTATATAGAATCATTTAGGTTGGAAGAGACCCTTGGGATCATCGAGTCCAACCATCAGCCCCACTCTACAAAGTTCTCTCCTACACCGGATCCCCCAACACCACACTCAACCACTCTGAAACACAGTCAGGGATGGAGATTCAACCCCCTCCCTAGGCAGCCCATTTCAGGGTCCAACCACTCTGTGAAGAATATCTACCTTGATACCACAATCTTCTACTTACCCTCTAGTTTTCCTGGTAGATTTCCTCTTCCCCCACGGAAGTGAGGTGGTCCCCCCTCCCTTCACAAGTTTTTCCCCCCTCCCCTTGTTTCTGTGCCTTTATGCCTTAGACATCAGTAGGAATGAATAATCCTCTTCTTAAGCACAACCTGCATTTAGGCCTACATGGAAGTATCACACATTCTAGCAGTATCAATGCTGAAAACTTAAAGAGTTTATACTACCAGTACAATGGGAAAATGTGTTAAAGCATCAGTGGGAGCACGATTAGACCTTTAATATATGAAGCTATTAATAACAAAAGCAAAGGGGGGGGGGAACCAGGAAAATGAATAGAACAAAAAATTTGAGAGGATACCTCAAAGCAGCTAATAAAAATATCAAAAGGGTAAGAATCTTATTTATGGGAAAACATAATATAGTTCACCTCTGAAAAGGAACAAAAAGAAATCAGCCTGCTGAGAAAGTGATCCAGAGGTCTATTAATAGACTATTGTCAGACAAAATTGAAAACTGGGCAGGGGCAAAACTGACAAAAGACATTATCAGCAAAGCTTTGCTATTCACTCACTGAAGGCAGACATGGAGAACCTTGCAAGGATACCTAATCCATGCAGAAGAAATAGCATTTATCAGACCAGCAGGAATATTTACTGCCTAAACCGACTACGTTAGGACAGATAAAGACTTCACTGTGGTATACAATTAAAAGTGCTGTAGCATAAAGCAACCTGCAATATGCCAACCCAGATTGGACAAGCAACAGCATCTCTGCTTTCCTTTGGGAACCAAGGCCATCCAATGCCTAACATCTGTACCTGAAACTCAACACGCAGGAGCACCTATTAGCAAACTATCTTTGAAAGAAACGCAGCTTTTATACACCCCAAAATAGTCAAAACGATAAATATCGACAGTAGTGACCTCTCTTCATATTTGCAAAGTGGAAATTCCCGTTTGATGTACTACTTGTGAGCTGCACTCCTTACTCCAGTCAAAGGCACCATCCTTCCTCCACCCCAGACAGCTACACCCTGAGCCTGAGGATGTACCTCAGCACCAGTCCCTGGATTTCAGATGAACAACAAAGGTCTTAGGCAAGTAGGAGAGACACCATGTGTCCTCCTCACTGTGTTTCCAAAGCAAGCCTCAAACCAGAGTCTTTCCCCATCTCCATTTCTAGGGCATCATCATGGGGCATACGTCCAGCTCCATTAGTTATTTCCTCTTTGCTTGCTGTCACCCAGGACAGTGCATCAATCAAAAGGTAATCAATCCGGCTTCCAAGAAAATCCTAACGTGGTCTACGTTACTGTGAAACAAGCTGACAACCCTGCATTTGTCAACTCTGCTGAAGGGCTCCCCAACAAAGATAAATAACCCCGATTTCTGACAGACCTGTAAAGATGTACAAATACACCTTTCATTTCTTTAGCATTCCCATTTACAAGGATAAAAATCTATTTAAACAAACAAACAACACTAAAAACTGTCCCCAAACAAAGTACCTTATCCCCACATACGCGAAGAGCAAGATGCCATGAATACAGAAAGGAGAGAAATGAGAGGAAAAGGAAGCTCATTCAAGTAACCCTTCCTACTGCCACATCTTCTTTGGAGCTTTGTGTGTTTGCCATTGACATTTCCAGAGCTTGGCTTTCATTTTTTGGGGAGATGTTTTAAAGAATTAATATGATGTAGTTAATATTATATACTTGTATTCATCACGCTTAAACAGCAACTCACTTGCTCTTTCGTTTCTCTCTCTCTTACGATTATAACTCTCCCAAAGACCCACACCAGGTGATAACACAGAGCATTCTGAAACACTGTTAAGCAATTACACCAGAAAAGTGTCTGGTTTTATAGTTATTAAGCAAGCGGGAGCACATTTAATTACAGAGATAGTTATCCTGGAGCTCTCTGCCAAAGAGGTAATTCTGACCAGGATGCTATAATATAACAACACATTAATTCTGCTTTATCATGTAATTCAGAGTGTAGGCATTGGTAATTTCAATGAACTAATTGCGTTGGAATCTAAGGTGGGATTTATGACGTGACGTGACATGATAGTCGATGCCATTTTAGTACCTCCCAGTGTAAGAGACACTGAAAAAGACCCCAAAACTGCGTAAACGGGGGGAGGAAAGGACAGAACAGCACAGCTAGGAAAAGGTCTGTGCATAAAGCACAAAGGAGTCCACCCTTGGACAATGAACACGTGATATCCCAATAGCATCAGACAGGTTACACCTGAGGATTCATGGCAAAGACTTCACAAACTAAAGCAAACAACAGTTTTAACTATAGATTCAGATACATGTTTTTTTTAGCCTCAATTACTCCTGTGCTTTACTGAATATTTCTGGTTTCACTCTACTGGTGCACATCTCTTCATGGATGAGGGCAGCTACGATAGTTGCATAAAACCAGCAAAACTAGTAACTATTTATAAATAGAGAACGTTTAGCTTTCTCCCCTGCTCCCCTTCTCTTTTATCTGAAATTGTATAAAACCATATAGAAAAATCTATTGTTGCACAAGAACAGCAGCAGCAGCACATTTACAACCAACTGTGTTGTCGCTGGGGATTTAGGAATTCTAGGCATTATTACATCATTGATTTTGCTGGTTATGTTCTGTTTGAAAGACTTTTTTTTTTTTAAAAAAAAAAAAGGGAAAAAAAAACCTCAAAAGCAACCCCCCAAAAAACCCACTAACACAATAAAGCATTGACTTTCTGCAAGCCTAAAAGGTAAGTGGGTTAAATTCTAAGGTAATTTTTGCTGTATTTTTGGAACCACAGAGAAATTTAGCCATTTTAAATGACTTGGAAAAAACAAACCAAACCAACCTCAAACTGAAAACCTTACCACTGAAACATCGAAGCACAATCCCTTTAAGTTTACAGGTGACCCTGACATTATTCCCTTAGATTTATGGGATAAAACTTCGCTATGAAGATAGTGTTTATGCTGCGAGACAGCCAGTGGAAACACGCTTTTCTTCAGGACAGTTAATTTCAGCTTCTTCAAAATGATAATTCACCAAGGCCTGTGCACCTGCTATATATGCTATGTAGATAGACACCCTCTGTCCCAAACTGGTGGCCCCAGTATCAGGATGCCTCGTGCACAGAATCACCTCCAATTGCTCTTCAGGGGAAGGTAGGTGAATAGAGTAGCAGTGTCCAACTGCACCCCCAAAGTAACGCAGTACACACTGCACAAAGATCCAGGGAACTGAAACTAAGAAGAGATTAGAGCCATTCACAGACACAGCAGCACCTCTGTCAAGAAATTGTGCTGTAATACAACAGCTGAGTAGCTGGCAGGGTTCAACCCACACCAAGTCAGCAGAGGACAAGAGAGGCCAGAGAAGAGTGGTGCAGATGGGTTATTGGCACTCACAAAACTGAAAGTGATTTTTATTACTTTTTTTTATTAGTCTGGACAGGACTACGCAGGCTAAAAAGCTTACCCTGCAAACAAAAGCACAGTATTTCATGGAAACCGCAGGCTTCATCTTGGCCAGGAAGCATTTTGTAGGATGTCCCTGTTTCCAGATTTTAACAATGCATTGTTGTGCACCTGGGACATGGCAATCCCAAGTACAAACACAGGTTGGATGGAGAATGGCTGGAGAGCAGCCCTGAGGAGAAGGACTTGGGAGTGCCCCTGGATGAGAAGCTCAACATGAGACAGGAATATGCATTGGCAGCCAAGAAAGCCAACCCCATTCTGGGCTGCATCAGAAGCAGCGGGGCCAGCAGGTCATGAGAGGCAATTCTGCCCCTCTACCCTGCTCTGGTGAGACCCCACCTGGAGTCCCGTGTCCAGCTCTGGGGCCCTCAAAATAAGGGACATGGACTTGCTGGAGCAAATCTGCGATTCCTCTCTTGAAACTTCAAGAGGACTGAAGGCACAAAGATGACTGTCTCAACGCTTCTGCAAATTTCACCTGCTCAGAGCGAGCACGAACCATCACATAAATAAGAACCTTCCATCACACCTGATTATTTTCATACAGTACCAAGAAGGTTATGGGCTTGGTTCATTACACAGGTAATGAGTAGCTGGGTATACACCTTCTAGAGGTGGGGTTTTAGTTAGATTGCTGGAATGAGTCAAAAATCATGTCCTAATACTGCAGAGTTTAATCACAGGCCAGAACAGTGTACTCAAGCACAAAGGCCGGTACGTACTTTTAATAATTATTAACATGATTCCAATCTCATGGTCCAATGACCTGCATGTGCAGTGCGAGATAGCCATCATTCAGAGTGCCTAATTTAGACCATCACAGAAGATGCTTCCCTAAAGAACGGTCTACACTCTATGAAGTCTTTTTGTTGATGCTAAACAGGATTTCTTGTTTTCCCATTTTGAGTATTAACCCCCGAGGCTCATCTTTGCTCTTGCTCTTCACCTCAAACTCAGCATTTTAGTGTTAGCCCAAAGAGATCCACCTGCTTAAGAAACAGGCACATTTCTATAATCAGCGTTTTGGGCCTCCCTGGAGGACTGGGAGAAGAAGCCATTATGTTTGGCCAGTGGACTTTTGTCAGCCTGGAGCACAGCTCAACTGACAGAGCTAAGGAGATGGTGCTGGCAAAGATACAGCTGCTGTTTTCAACCATGTGTTTTTTGTCACATAAATCAGAAGTCCGAGGGGGTCCTACCACAGCCGTACCCCCACATCTTTTCACAGCATCAGAAACCCTGCAAGACCTCTCCCCATCCTTACTCGGGAACCCAAGGATTTGACTGTAGGTACCTCCTCTACCTCCTGGCTCAGCTCCTTCTTTTCTCTTCTGTACACTGCTCACTGACTTACACTGGAAACCTTTGATGGCAGTGATGGCCATAGTGACTGAGAGGGAATCATAGAATTGCCCAGGTTGGAAGGGACCTTTCAGGTCATCCAGTCCAACCATTAACCTCCCTCTGATAAAACCCAGCACTAAACCATGGCTCTAAGCACTAGGCAACCTGGCTTTTCAATCCCTCCAGGGATGGGGCCTCAATCCCTGCCCTGGGCAGCCCAGTCCAAGCCTTCACAACCCTTTCCCTGTCAAAATTGTTCCTCATCTCCAATCTGAACCTCCCCTGGTGCAACTGGAGGCTGTTTCCTCTTGTCCCATGGCCTGTGACTTGGGAGAAGAGACCGACCCCTTCTGGCTACCCCCTCCTTTCAGGGAGTTGGAGAGAGCAAGGTCTCCCCTCAGCCTCCTTTTCTCCAGGCTGAAACCCCCAGCTCCCTCAGCCTCTCCTCACAGGACTTGTTCTCCAGATCCCTCACCACCTTCTGTTTCAAAGGGATTCCCACCACCCTGGAGGCAGGAGGCTCCCTGGCTCAGAACCATGATGCACAGATTTCCACTATCAGCAACTGTGTCTAAAATGACACCCAAGTTTGCTCACATCACTGGCCTTCTCATAGCATTTCCTCCAACTACCAAAAAAAGGAGAACTTTTCTGACTGCTGATCCCAACAGCTCAAGCTGAGAGCTGGAGAGACAAATAATTTAACTTCTGATGATGGGTGCCCTGAAAAGGCTAGCAGGGCATTGATTTTGCTCCTGCAACTACTGCTCCAGAGATCCCAGATCCCATCTAAGATCCCAACTGGCTAACAGTGCCATATTTGTTAAAAGCAAAAATGGTCTCAAAGGGAACACTCCTTCACAGCAGGACCAGGAACATTTTGGAAGATGAGAAGGACACATACGAATGGAGAGATGCACCTCTCAGAGTCACAGTAGCTGCTTATTTGTTTCAGACCAGCCTGTTCTCATATAGTTGTTTCTCTATTTGCAGATCCTGTGTAACCCACCTCAGAAAGGGGTGATCTGTCAGCCTCTGTATGCAATACTGACCCTTCTCATCTCTTTGGGTAAAATACAACACCCAGCCCCATGTTTGGTTCTGGGGGGTAGAAGACACTACTTACATGCCCTTGTAGAAGAGGAAAAGCTGGAGGAATGAAGGAATGCCAACCAGGTGTGGTTTTTTTTCTAGACCATAAATTGTTGCTCCAGCTGAACAGATGCTGTGGCAACAATCAGTTGTGATAAGACCCCAAATGACTCCACCTGAGCCAAACTTGCCATTGATTCTACTGTAGTCTACATCAATGCTAGTATCAGAAGAATATTAGCCAAAAAAAAAGCAAAATTAGCAGAAAAGCACAGTAAAGTTCCTGGCTAACAAGTCAAATGCATTGGAATAATAGTCTGAAAAGAAAAAAACAAAACAAAACAAAACACCCCCAAATTAATTGTAATCTGAATAGAGCTGCTATGCCCTCCTTCCCGGGAGGAAATACACCAACCCCCTGAATCACTTCAGGACTACCCCGGCTTCCAGCAGAATCTAAAATACATTAAGGCATTCAATAGCTAAGTAGGGAAAGACAGAAAAGCCCTTTTATAGGCAGCTAATGCGTACATGCACAGTTCAGTTACAATTCAAAGTGTTGCTTTTGTTGTCAGAATTATTCATAAAAATGAAAACCTGATGCTCTCAGCATATTGTGAACTCTGGAGTCACTTTAGCAGCCACTGCTCTTGTCAAAGTCTTACATCTCAAAAGCCACACGCAAGCTTGGAAAAGCTTTCAGTTTGTAAGATATCATTTTGAACACAACTTGTCATCCACTGCATAATTATGCTTTACATTTCTATAACCTCTGAAGGGTCCCTGAATCACTTCAGGTTTTGAAGCCCAGCTGAGACCAGGACATGGACACAGCCGCACATCACCAACCACTGAAATGCTAACATCTCTCTAAAGGTGCCAAAAGGAGCGTGGAAACTACCTATTTTCCTTCTCATGGTTTTTCATTTCTCTGTAACTCTTTACCTTGTTTTTCTCTGCAGGAGCAGAAAAGTCAGCATACTACTGAAACAACCCACAAAATAAAAGGTTTCACAGTATATTGACTCCTAAACTTGAAATGAGAAACTCCAAGTGTTGTTGGAAATCTTTTTTCACTACTCCCCCTTCTTCGTTTTCAGCTTCGTTTTGCACAACCCGACACCTAAATCTGACTTGACACCAGCATGTTACAAGAAAACTCACTGAAGTCAGAGAAATTACAGCTGTGTGAAACTGGTACAGCAGGTGAGATGAAAACCACCACCCCCGAGCATGGAAAGCTCAGGGGAAAGATTCAAACCACAGTTTGCTTACCTGCAGGTGTGTGAAGTTCTCCACATCTCATAGCAGCAAACATATCACACCAACAAAAATCCTTGCAGGTAGCCAGGAACTCTCCTACTATAGCTCTCATAAAGGTAAATATAAAATTTCAGAACATTTTATGGAGAAAACAACTCCTCCCAGGTCCACAGCACCTTTCTTCACCATCTGCCAACCTCCTGCTGCAGCAGGAAGATTAGGCATTAGAAAACAAGTAGCACCTGAGCAAATGAGGGCCAAGTGAAACCCATTCCCAGCAACGAGTCCGGCTGTCTGACTGGCTGGCTTAGAAGGAGCTTCCATGGCTACCCTCTCCCTGAGGCCAACAACAGCATTTTACCAGGAATGGCAACACCTTTGTCGGTTTGCACCTGCAATGAAATATATTTGCAAGTAAAAAAGTAAAAGGTCTCCCTCAGTTTGGTAACCTTGCTACCTACTCATCATAGAACCCCACTTGACCCCCAATATAGTTTAGGGAAGAGATTAACAATCCTTACCTTCCAATTCAGATGTGCCTCCAGACCAGGAAGCCTCTACCCTGGCTTCATTTAAAGACCTGATCACCAGTTCAGTTTTCAGCTCCAGTTAGATGATCAATCATGAGGACCACAATATTTGTGGACCACAACAGGTTAAGGGTGACCTGCTGGAGAGCAGCTCTGAGGAAAAAGACCTGGAAGTTCTGGGGGACAACAGGATGCCCATGAGCCAGCAATGGGCCCTTGTGGCCAAGAAAGCCAATGGCATCCTGGGAGGCATCAGGAAGAGTGTGACCAGCAGGTGGAGGGAGGTCATCCTCCCCCTCCACTCTGCCCTGGGGAGGCCCCATCTGGAGCACTGGCTCCAGTTCTGGGCTCTCCAATTCAAGAAGGACAGGGAACTAATGGAGAGGGTACAGCAGAGGACCATCAAGATGATGAGGGGCCTGGAGCATTGCTCTGATGAGCAAAGGCTGATCAACTAGGGTCTTTTTAGTCTGGAGAAGAGAAGGCTAAGGGGGGATCTGATCAACACCTATAAAGATATACAGGGTGGATGTCAGGAGGATGGGGCCGGGCTTTTTCCAGTGGTGCCCAGGGACAGGACAAGAGGGAATGGGCACAAACTGAATATAAGAAGTTCCATCTCAACACGAGGAGGAACTTCTTTCCTGTGAGGGTGGCAGAGCCCTGGCAGAGGCTGCCCAGAGAGGTGGTGGAATCTCTGTCTCTGAAGACATTCCAAACCCTGCCTGGACACATTCCTGTGGAACTTGCTGTGGGTGGCCCTGCTTTAGCAGGGGGTTGGACTAGATATCTCCAGAGGTTCCTTCCAGCCCCACAGCATTCTGGGATTTACTCTCCTCTCACCAGGAATGAAGTGGAAAAGGAATCTTGAACCCAGGACAGCTGACCAGCATTAACTGCTAAGGGGGAAAAGACACACCTGGACAACATCACAGAAAATAAATCCACCAGGTGATATTTAATCACAAGCAACTATCTCAGTCTCAACAAGTCCAAGCTGCTGGAGGGTAAAAGAGCATTTTAGACTGACAGACTCCCATTAGTCTTGAATTCTTCCCTAGGGATCAAGGCCAGCACTATCCACACTGTGGATACATCCAGACAAACCCTCCTGAAAAAGCCATGGAACCCAAACCAGGAGGGAGAGGAGCACATTCAGAGGCAACAAAATGAACAGACTTATCAGTGAGGGTAAAAGAATAAAAACATAACCATATGTTTAAAGCCAAAATTAATAAACTGAAGCAGAACACCTGCTGCACACCAAGAAAACCACAACCTGCCCCCCATCCTCTGCTGGCTGAGGGACCAGAAACCACCCTTGGGGACATGGTGGAAAAGGTGCCAGAGCAGAGACGGACCTTGAATGCTGGGATGTAGGGGCTCTCCTGGACCTGGCCCAGGGTGGGCTCATCAGCCATGGTGAGCAGGGGAGGCCAAAGGACACAGATGCAAATAAAATCACTGATGTAAAGATAAATAAAAAAAAAAAT
The DNA here is from genome assembly GCA_013400555.1 of Jacana jacana. NCBI lineage: Eukaryota > Metazoa > Chordata > Aves > Charadriiformes > Jacanidae > Jacana > Jacana jacana. The sequence goes on from VZTM01038913.1 coordinate 66,588, forward strand.
AAAAAGAGAAGGATACTACTTTACTTGCATGATTTTAAGGCCATGGTTTCATGCTGGGTAGCACCACCAATACTTGAAGGGCAATAAAAGGTTCTGAGGTTTCTTTTTAAATGTGCAGTATCCTAATCAATTACGTATCTAGAAGAAGAATCCAGAACCCTACCAGTGAGGTTTATTCAGAGACCTAAACTACACTCAATTTGGGGTTGGACGGTAATTTTAAGAACATCTCCAAATACAGCAGCGATACATTCTTTTCAGAACCCTCATGCATAAGTTATTTGATTCACTAGGATTCCCCTTTCACGCTTTACTGTTCTCATTCTTAAGCACTGCTATGCATTCACATTTTATTTAACCTTTCAAACTTTCACATTTTTTGTAATTTCTCCAAATTGGTGGATATAGAGCTTGACTACACCTACACTATTCATACCTCAGTTTTACTTATTTACTAGATCATATCTGTGCTTACATTTTCTCTGCCATACAGGAAACTACAAACACTTAAGAAAATGTGACACACCCTATTATTTTCATAACATTGGTATTTAAAAAACAAAGAAGATAAATCAAGTGTTCTTTACCATAACCAAAAACAACAAAAGATAAAATGAAGCTGAAAATTAGGGGGTTTCAAGTTTCCCAACCCTCCAAGGTACTGTTTATACAGAAGCCTTGCCCGTAGACTTTCTCGTGTTGCCTTCTACCTACCGCTTGTGATATTTCCATGCATAAAAAGATCTTACCATCACCCTTTGTGAGCAGGGTTAGGCACGCTGTGTAAGCCATCTAAAAAGAGATTGCAAGGGTCTGCCTCCTGTTTTGGGCCTTTGTGTCCTCTAAAATTAACAGGAATTAGGTAGTTTAAAAGGATCTGGGAGTAGCAGTGTCATTTTCCTTGATGCAATAGAGTGCTGCCATTCCCCTGGACACTTCTTCATCACAGCTGTACAAAAAAGTCATTTTGCTCTCACCAAGCAAGCTCAGCCTCTCCTTCCTTTCACTAAATGGAAAGAGCAATTCCACTTAATTCTGCCAGGTTCTTTCACAGCCCAAATGAGGATGGAACAGAACCTAGACAGGACTGTCACTCCCCACTGCCCCTTGGGACTCCTTCCAGCAGGATTTTGGAAGGAAAAGAAGAACATGCCAGGGTTGGGTAAAGCGGGGAGAAGAGGGAGAAAGGTTCCCACATACAATCATAGAATCATTTTGGTTGGAAGAGACCCTTGGGATCATGGAGTCCAACCATCAGCCCCACTCTACTAAGTTCTCCCTTACACCAGATCCCCCAACACCACATCTAATCTACTCTTACACACATTCAGGGATGAGTCTCTCATCTCACCACATTCTCTGCATCCTCACAACAGAGAAGGTGGTAAAAGAAATCGTTAGGCAATATGGGTTTTCTCCATAATAGATTAAAACACAGCGATGTATCACCTGCACAGTACCACGTTCCACCCAGTGAGATGTTCCTCCTAAACAGTAAGGGCCACGGCGGGGGGGTGGTAGAAGGGAGACATGGACACAGACAACTCTGTCCTTGGGAAATAATTCCCTAAATTGCCCACGTGGAGCTGTTATGCGTGAGGGAAGAAAGGTGAGCCAATGATCACCCAAACCTATTTGAAAGTCCAATTTCAAAAATTGTTTTCTGGACTCGATTTGTTGCTTCCCCCTGTCTGAATGTCACTGCGCATCGCTGAAGGCCTCCTCGTCACCTTAGCAACCCTCACATCACAGCTCAGCCTGGCAGCCATGGCAATCCCAAAATAAGTTCCTTTAAAGTCAAGCATAATGACTGCTAAGATGTTTCCCCCAGTGCTGGCATATTTAAGGTCACTGTGCGAAAAGGAATCAGACTTCTGTCTGGCTCAAGACACTCAGATATTCCGAAGCTTATTGAGCCTGAAAAGGCTGTTTTGCCCTCTCTCCTCAGCCTGTGAGCCCACACCAGCCTTCCTGAGAGCAAAGCAGCCTGTGTTCAGGGGGGGTAATAAACCATGCGCTAATCCCACAGCTGACGCTAATTTGAGCAACATCGTGCTCCAGGATTTTTACTTTCTTCTAATTAATTAACAGCAGTGACAAACCAATTCAGCTACAAGGAATAAAGAACAAAAGATCTCCAGATAATTAAACATTAACTTAATGAAAAATCCGTTATTCCCTCCGCTATGGAAATTGGTTTATAAATTTCCATGCCCAGCATTGTTGTTCTTCATCAGCCCTTGAGTGCAGGAACTTGCCAGGCAGACCCATTAGAAGACACATCAAGGCAAAAAAGGCTCAGGGGTTAAATTCATTAGCCCTACTTTTGTTTCACAGAGGCATGGTTATTCTAGAGGTCTATGAATAATTAGTAGATATTTTGCCTTGAGAGGTTTTATGTTATTAGGAAGCTGTCTGTAAGGTGACTCTGAAGTTGTCCAATCCTAAAACATGTAAAATCCATTAATTCCTTCAGCCTGACTCTAAGGTGGTTCATTTGCAAACACCTGGTTTCAGATAGGAAAATTCACACCATATTGGGTTAGTAACTCCAGTAGAAAAAAACCCTAGTTCTGGGTGAAATGACTGATCCCACCTCTGTGAGACAACCAAAAGGCATCTAACTCAACCCAGTACTTTGAAAACCCATTACCTCTCTATGTGATCATCTAGCAAGACACCATCAAGCTGCAGCTAGTTTGTGCCATTATCAGAGCGTGTAATTTTACATATCACTGTTTTTGCCTGTGGATCTCAGCTCTTTTGTCTCCACTGAAAGGAGAACATGAAAACAAGCGACATCAGACAGGATGATTAGTACTTTAAAAAGAATGCTTTTCAACCCAACAGCATAGTGGGGGTATCATACCGCACTGCCTGACTGCTCAGAAAGCACCGCCTTCTTTCATTAGAGCAGCAAAGGAACAGAGCTGCGACTCATTCACTGGCACCAGGGAGTGACAGCAACCCAACTTCAGTAGAAGGTCTTGCCACAGACCCAGGGAAAGACCACACTGCACATCACAGACAGAAACCTGGGCTAAACATGAAGAAGAAACAGGAAATCCAGACAACAAACTGAGGCAGAAAAGACAGAAACACTCCTTTTTGCTACTGCCTAAGAGATATGTACTCTTCCTGCCAGTTCTCAATAGCTTCTGCTTCCTCTTTTATAGAATCATAGAATGGTTAGAGTTGGAAGGGACCTTAAATATCATCCAGTTCCAACCCCCCTGCCCTGGGCAGGGACACCTCCCACCAGAGCAGGTTGCTCCAAGCCCCGTCCAGCCTGGCCTTGAACCCCTCCAGGGATGGGGCAGCCACAGCTTCTCTGGGCAACCTGGGACAGGGTCTCACCGCCCTCACACCAAAACATTTCTTCCTAAAATCTAATCCAAATCTCCCCTCTTCTAGTTTAAAACCATTACCCCTCACTCTATCACTTCTGTTCTGGTTTGAGGTAAAACAAACCAATTTTCTGTTCAGTAGTTTTACTTTTTTAGCTGGGCCTCTTCTAACTGACTAAAGTCTGAAATTAACAGCACATTGTTCAGAGACTGTTTCGTCTCACAGTGATAAGACCTGATTATACCAAGGGATGGTGCAGAGAGGCCCTGGCTTATACTTACTGCTAGAACAACCAAGGTCAGGTAATTTTGTCAGGTGACCTAAAACTGGCCAANGTGTGGGGGGGGAGGAGGGGTCATCATCTGTCTGATTGGTCAAAACCACAACAACTTCACTCCCTGACAAAGAGTCCTTCCCCATCTCTCCTGTAGCCCCTTCAGGTACTGGAAGGCTGCTTTAAGGTCTCCCCAGAGCCTTCTCTTCTCCAGGATGAACAACCCCAGCTCTCCCAGCTTGTCTCCATAGCAGAGGTGCTCCAGCCCTCTGAGCATCTTCATAGCCTTCGCTGGACCCGTTCCAACAGGTCCATCCATGGTCCTTCCTGTGCTGAGGACTCCAGAGCTGGACACAGGACTCCATGTGGGGTCTCACCAGAGCAGAGCAGAGGGGCAGAATCACTTCCCGTGACCTGCTGGCCACGCTTCTTTTGTTGCAGCCCAGGCTGTGTTTGGTTTCTGGGCTGCCAGTGAGCACTGCTGGCTCATGTCAAGCTTCTTGTTCACCAGTTTTAGTGACAGTTCACTCAGTTCAAGCAAATCTGCTCCCTCTATAATTTTGCCCCTTTTTGAAAGTGGAATCTGTTTCAGAAATGGATTACTATTATGGCAGCTACTAGCTGTCAGGGTATCATAGAAAGACAACACAGAACCGGCATAAAAACTTGGAACTAGAAGCAGAGTAGCAGAGGGGCAGAAACAGGAGGACACCATTCTGCCCAAAGCCATGCATTTTCCCATCTGTAGGAAAAATTTCCTTAGCCAAATATAGGCTACAAACATTTCCTCTATTTCCCCTCCTCACCTGCCCCTCCCCTTTCTGCCCCCACCCCCCTACATAATTCGACTGCCACGCTTGGTTTGGGCTGTTTGATTTTTCCCTTTCCAGGAAACTGGCTGATTGCATCCTGCTTCTGCTCCACGACGTAGGCGACGTCCTCAGGTGTTTGGTTAGTTTATCTTCCTTGCGCTCCGAAGAATAAATTTGTTCTCTGGGCTGTGGAATTAAAAACTGCCAGACACAATGAAAGGATTTTATGTGCCTCCGTGTGCATGGTCCACTGGGATTCACTGGGGAATTTTGCCTCACACGTTCCCTGCCTGTGCAGCTGCCCATGATGTCGGTGACTTCCTCGGTCTCTTTTGCTTCCCATGCAGGGCACAAACATCCAAATGGAGCTTTTGCTCTTGCAGAACAGATTTTATGCAGGGCTGGGAGGGGTGCTTTCAATGGAAGCTGTTCAAGATCAAGTTTTTGTCTGTCCTGCCGGACATGCGTTTCTCCTACATGGTTGCAGGCAATTATAGGGTGGAAGAAAGGATCTATGGAGCTGCCTTCAGCTCTGACTGGAGAGCTCAGCAGGAATGCTATTGTTTGCTGGCAGCCGTGCTCCGGTCCTGTGTCCCTCCTTTGCAAATCTGCATTAGGGAGATTTGTAGGTTGTTGCTTGGATGCCGGCCCCATCGATGTGCCTGGTGCCAGTCACCGTGGCCTGCCCGGTGCTGGCCCAGATAGTTGTATATCTGGCCAAGGACAGCTCTGAGAACAGGTTTTCTGTCCCTTAGTTGTGCCTGAACCTCCAACAAAGGCTTTTTGGAGGTGTGTTTGAGGGGCAGAGACTCTTCCTCACTTCTCTTTCGAGGTCAAGCTGCTGTGAGATGGGCTGGGCCAAGTGAGAGCAAAATCCACACTCAATTTCAACTGCAACAAGCTTTTGATGCCATATGACAAGAGCATATTTAGAATCGATGTATATCCCCTGCCTTGAGTTTGGGCTTTGGATCAAGGCATAGGAGCTTTTGACATGTTGCATGCACCCATGGGTAGGATCAGTAAATCACAGAATCAGCTGGTTTCATCAGTGTGATGTGGCTGGGAGCGCAGCCAGCAGGCAGTGAGATGACCCCACCAAATCTTTGCAGGGATGCCCAGGATTCAGTGCCAAAAGGGTTCTTTTTTTCTCTTTAATATCATTGCAGTGAGCAGCTTGGGAACCAGTGGGGCTCCCAGTGATGCATCATCAGGACTGGGCCTCAGATGGGTGTGATTAGGGGAAAAAAAAAGGCTGTTCTAGGTACCAAGGGCACCTACCAAATAAACTGTCTGTGTTTAAGAGTAGATTGGGTGTGGTGTTGAGGGATCTGGTGTAGGGGAGAACTTGTAGAGTGGGGCGGATGGTTGGACTCAATGATCCCAAGGGTCTCTTCCAACCTGAATGATTCTGTGATTCCTTTAAGGCAGCACCTTCTCTACTTGGAGTAATCAGTTTCTATCTGGCATTTGAACCATTGCCTGAAACTCTGCCCCAAACACCAAAAAAGATCTGGTAACACTAATAACTAAAGGATGCATTAAAGTGAAGCAGGTGATGGCTTTTTGCCTCTGTGTTGCCCAGACCTGCCCTGACCCACAACACTCCTGGAATGAGGGAGCATCTCTAAAAAAGATAACAGGAAGGACATATAACCTGTCTTCTTTCTTGGATCCCCTGGCTCCAGCAAAGACGGACACGCTACTACGAAGGTTTCATGAAAGGCCCAACATTCACATCCATCTTCTATTTCAGAAACAAAGGCAGTGAGTCCAAGTGGGAAAGTACCTGTGTAAAAGGCTGAGAGAAATTCAAGTGCCCTCAATGCAAAAACCTTTCCAAATGGTTCTCATACTTCATTTTATGCCGCCTAATTCTTTAGGTAGGCAACACTCGACACCCGTTTATTTAAAGGCTGGTTTATTTTGTTGTGTCAACAAACCATTTCATCTAACAGCAGCCAAACCACCTGTCCTTGGGGCTTAGAATTACCAGCTCCGAGTTACTATTTAACCAGATCAATTGATAAATGCAACCCAGGACTCTGAAATCCTCTATAAAAGGAACAGGAGCCCTACTTGACGTGCCCAAGTGTTACTGAAACGGCAACGACTACACAAATCCTGAGCTGACAATGTCGCATGAGGGGATATTGACGGGAGACTAAGTCTCGGATCTAATTTGCTCTATTTAAACAGTAATTCAACATTGCCAGGAGCACAGTAAAAGATTTTCTAACTCATTTATTTAAGAGGTCTTGGACGGGATTGTTAGCTGCTTGTAACAAGCTTCAGAAAGACCGAATTAAAAATATAAGACTTCAAAAGGATCCAACAGCTACCAAAACCACACAGGGGGAGGAAAAGGAGTAGTTAGCTCTACCCATCCACCTTGGAATGAAAAGGGGACTTCTTGTGAAACCTGGATCCTGACAGTGACCTTGCCCATCTACGTATTAGTCAGATGGCAGGAAGGACAGCAGGAGATGTGGGGAGCAAACCCTAATAAGACTCTTTCTGACTCTCTCATATTAAAAATAGCAACGTCAGGGTTGATTTTCAGTAGGACGTGGAGTATGACAGATGCACAGTGCCTTTCCTGGTACGCACAGCTCCCACCGCACAGAAAGGCTGCCTTCACCCTCAGAGTATTGCTGTAGCACTCCAAAGCTGCAATTCAAAAAGTTCCCTCCCCCAAAAAAGCAGGAAGGTAGATTTGAAGCTAGGCTGTGAGATTCCCAGGGAGTCACCCTATATCCTGGCTTTCCCCGGGCAGCAGAGCCTAGCCCGGGGTGGGCAGTGGAGGGATGCAGCTCTGCACATGTAAATCCAGCTTCGCTATGGAAGAGGAATCACAGCTGGGTGGAACCAGTAGGTATGCTTCTCCCCTTAACTCTTCTGGAAGACTTTACACCTAATCTAAAAGCTATAACCTTGTAAAGACCAGCGATTACCATCAACTGAAGGTGGGTAACATTTTCAACCTCTTTTTTTTAGCAAATACTTTAAATATATATTTTTTTTTTTACATGCTTCTGGTGTTTAGTAATCAAAACAGATTGCACATATCAACTTGGAAATGGCCTATAAAATCACCAAAACTCACTTAAGTAACTGAGAAACTGGAAAACAGGATGCCTCTATCTAGAGATGCCCAAGTAAAGGATTAACTGCTTTAGTGCTTGCTGTGACCACAGGGTAGACGATCACTGTCCCAGAATCAAGGAACACTCAGAAATACAGAGAAATGACCCAGTGTTTAAACACTCCTCTGCTCACAGTAAAAATTGCTGTGAATCAAAACAGGAAACGTCAACTCTGATGGCTGAGACAGCCCTGATGGCATTTAACTTGACAGACTTTTCCCCCTCATGTGATTTGAATAGCTGCCTTGCAGCATTTCTCCCTCCAGGCATATCAGGGGGGGAAAAACAACCCAAACCCAACAACCACCCATGCAGTGTTTGAGTGAAAAGACAGATCTGATCAGGAATACACTATGATAAATTCATGTCCAATGAACCTGTTATCCACTCCTTTTTCTCCTCTGCTTGCACACAGAGCTGCAGTGGTCCAACTCCCTCTTCTAGCAAGAATTGCCTAGGGATGAACTTGGCTTCACTTAAATGTAAGGCTGAAATCAGAGGGGTGGGTGGTTTTATTTTGTAATAGATCAGATCACTAGTGTCACAGAAACTTTGTATGAATTCACTGATTTTTATAATCATCCTTCCATGGAGTAAATCTAAATCTGAAAAATGGAAAGAATTTAACATAGCAGAAGATCTCACTGGGATATGAAATGCAAAACCTGGTCCTGCTAAAGCCACTGGGAAAAGCCTCAGGAGAAGAGAAGGAGATAAAAAACGTCGTCTGGTTGGCATTACTACCTCCTGAGACCAGGACAACCTGTACTATCTGAACAATCAGTAAGAAAATACAAGACACGGACTGTTCAACACACCTGGCAGACCCTTAACCAGGAAAAATTGAACAGGATTGGCTTTTAATCAATTAGAGAAGCAGCAAGCCAGTTCACTTTAAAAATATCGATAATTTAAGATATGAAGGATAATGGAGATTTTACAGTAACAGAGAGGCAAGCACCTCAAATGGTTTTCATAGGAGCTTAAGTCTGAAAAGCCTCAGACAGTTTAATTAGATAAGACTTTCTTGTTAGCACATCTAACAACACTGCTTCTTTTTACTTCTCTGGGAGAATTTGTGAGAAACTCCAGTTTTCACCTCTAAAAAGGTAGCTCTGGCAATACAGAGTGTTGGTATCGTATCGCTGTAGAAACCACTGCTGAGAAAAAACAAACACACACACACCCCAAAGGGAAACCCACCGACCCAGCACAGCGATTCCCACAACTTTCCACAATGCTCATCCACTCAGAGGTACAGATTTGGAAAACTCCCCTAAATGGTAAGAGACTGGGAGGACAGTACTATGAAGGGCAACAAAATTTACTGTATCTTAAATACACATCAGTTCCTGAAAGCTACAGGCTTTAGAAAAGGCCTAACATGAATATCATGCTGTTTTATTTAGGCAATTATTTACTACATTTTGCAACAATATTCTCTGAACAGGAGCTATGTAGAAGTAGTCTCGGTGCAATCATTTGATCAGTTCCCTCCAGATATTCAGTATTATTTCCAAATAGTTTAGCAGAATTTATAAAGTATTTCCACACTTTATTTCTGCTCCTGCAGATCAAGCACAAACATGGGAGAGGGAGGGGATCCACATGGGATTGTGGACGAGAAACTCAACATGAGCCAGTAATGTGCACTGGCAACCCAGAAAGCCAACCTTCATCCAAAGCAGCATAGACAGCAGGGCAAGGGAGGTGATTCTGCATCTCTACTCTGAGCTCATGAGACCCCACCTGGAGTCAACATAGAAAGGACATGGACCTGTTGGAACGAGTCTAGTGGGAGGGCCACAAAGATGCTCAGAGGGCTGGAGCACCTCTGCTATTAAGACAGGCTGAGAGCTGGGGTTGCTCAGCCTGGAGAAAAGAAGGCTCCAGAGAGACCTTATAATGGCCTTCCAGAATCTGAATGGGTTACAGGAGAGATGGGGAAGGACTCTCATAGAATAGTTAGAGTTGGAAGGGACTTTCAAGACCATCCAGTTCCAACCCCCCCTGCCCTGGGCAGGGACACCTCCCACCAGAGCAGGTTGCTCCAAGCCCCAGCCAGCCTGGGCTTGAATCCCTCCAGGGATGGGGCAGCCACAGCTTCTCTGGGCAACCTGGGACAGGCTCTCACCACCCTCACACCAAAGAAGTTTTTCCTAAGATCAAATCTGAATCTCCCCTCTTTCAGTTTAAAACCATTACCCCTTGTCCTATTGCTCCATTTCCTGCCAAAGAGTCCCTCCCCAGCACTCCTGTAGCCCCTTCAGGTACTGGAAGAGTCTACAGGATCTCCCCAGAGTCTTCCCTTCTCCAGGCTGAACAACCCCAGCTCTCTCAACCTGTCTTCATAGCAGAGGTGCTCAGCCCTATCTCAGTGACTTCTAGCCCTAGGCTTGAGATAGAAGACCATTTGGTCCCTGCCACCTCCACAGGAGCACCTCTCTAGGTGCCAGGACAATTGCATTCCCCCTTGCCCCCAAAAAACTCCATGAAATTGTTTGCTTGTTTCTAATATTACTTAGCATTAGTATACTTAATATTGCTCCTTTTAAAGGATATGCATGACATTTCTACACAGCACTGCAAACCCCAACACCATTGGAAGCTGTGACTGGTACTCCTGGTCTCAGCTAGGTTTCCTAATATGCCCAGATTTTTTTATTTTATAATCAATTTTATTTTTAATATTAAAGTTGTCTCCATATGATGGAAGCATTCATGGAGAGGGATATTACACATTTTCTAAAATATAAACTAAGGGGTTATATAAGAAACCCAGTGGATTCTAAAGAGGAAAGTGGAGAAGGGAATACCCTCACTACGTGTTTAACTTTCCCCACTTCCCACAAATGAGGCCTTTGTTTTGCAGCATTTGAAATTGTCAGTCTCACTTTGTTGGCTCTCATAACCCTAGAGAAATGTCCTCACAAGGCCACATTCTGGGTACAGTTCTATGCTAAAACTCCTGTATTAAGACCATTAAATACAGAGTCTAACTATTTTTATGCCAGAATGACTTCACCAGTACTGTCTTCCTGATTCTGTTGTTGTTAGAAGTCACAATTGTAACGCCTTTGTCATTAACTACTTCTCAGCTAAGTCTCTGGTAAATTGTTTGCTCTGCAACATTCTTTTTTTTTCTCATTCATGCATTGCTTATGAGGCTTTTAACTGGCTCCTTGTTTATTAAGATCTGATTTACTTCATTATACTCTTGTCTACTGTTTAAATGAAAAAAATATGCCTCATGGTTGTTACCAAGCTCTGGCCATTCATTACTGCAGCACTATTGCCTCTATAACAGATAGATCTCCTCTTGTGTTATGACTTTACAAAGATTTGGTTTGTGCAAACAGCCCATGACTGATTTATAATATTTTCTATGAAATACATAGGAAACGGACTGCTTGCAGAGGGCTACAAACACATGAAGAACACCTAGCAGAATTAAACGCATTGCTGTTTATGATACATGTGTTACCTTCAATTTGGCTCACAGCTTAAAGAAATCATGGAGATGGACAGAGAGAGAATCAGTGCTGGGCAAAACTGCTATTTTGAGGGCCATCACACAAACAAAAATCAGTTCAAGTTCAAGCGAAGCAGAACGTTTAGGTTTTATACTAGTCACACATTTTGAGTCAACCTAAATATTTTATCACATAACAGAAGGAACTTACTCTGTTTTTTAAACACATAGATCGATCCTGCAATAAAATGTTTCCAATTTTTTTCCACTCACACAGTTTTCTCTATATGTAGGGGACTTTTACCTGGTTGCTCTTTGTTTCTTAAGGCCTCATGAAGAACTGGGGAAAAAATGCCCTATGTGCCATGTACTAATTATGTCTGGAGACACAAGTATGTCAGGCTGAGGTCAGAGGAGCATTTCTTTAGTTGAAAGCACCTCACCTTGCCACTGCTATGGTCTCAGGGAAGAGTTTAACTGCAAACGTTGCCTTTGCTGGTGGGGACATATCCTCAATGGTGTCACAACCCAATGGATTCGTGCTGAAGGATAAATCAGTAAGTAGCTCTTTCTGTATTTCACCCCCGAGGGACCCAGACTCGTAAATCATAGAATCATTTAGGTTGGAAGAGACACTTGGGATCATGGAGTCCAACCATCAGCCCCACTCTACAAAGTTCTCCCCTACACCAGATCCCCCAACACCATATCTCAACCACTCTGAAACACAGTCAGGGATGGGGACTCCACCACCTCCCTGGGCAGCCCATTCCAGGCTCTGACCACTCTTGCTTGCAAGATGTTTTTCCTAATGTCCAGCCTAACCCTACGCTGCTGCAGCTGGAAGCCATTCCCTCTTGTTCTATCGCTAATTACCTGTGAGAAGAGACCAGCACCCACCTCCCTACAATGTCCTTTCGAGCAGTTGTAGAGAGTGATGAGATCTCCCTTCAGCCTCCTCTTCCTCCAACTAAACAGTCCCAGCTCCCTCAGTCGCTCCTCATAAGATTTATTCTCCAGGCCTCATTACAAAATGAAGCATTTTGTTTACACACACAGATTATAAACCAGTCTAGATGAATATCTTTAGAGTAAGCACAGTATTATGAAGACACAAATCACTCTCTATGACTTTTCACAACCAATGGCTTCACCTAAGCTGCCGAGCTGTGCGTCACACGTGAGCAAAGAGGCACAACCCCATCCTGCCCACCACATAAGTTTACTGAAACCGAGTATATCGAGAGAACTTCTCACATCTACTAAGCAAGATCAACTCCACCAGTATAAAGCCCCTGCACATTGATACAGGTACATCCATGCTCAGGCTTATGCCTCTGGCTAGAGCGATGCCCGTCTAACAGCACTGCTGCCATAGTCTGTAGAAAAAAGAAAGGATTAAATTCAGGTGAGCAAATCTAAAGTTCCTTGCTTCAATAAAAGTCTCATGCCTGAAAACCACAGGCTAGGCACAATAATGCAGTTTCCACTTTCACACACGGCTTTAACCAAGTCAACACCTCCTCAAGGACAGAACGCCCATTACTTGGTTAAATCGCACTGGGATCACTTTTATTCCCAGACAAGATTAAGGAAACGAGTTAGCCACATTTACTCCTGTAATATCTAAGTTATAGATTTCATTAAAACTGGGAAAAAAGCTCTAGAAAGAAAACAGATGAAGAAAAAGGCCTACCCTTGGCACCTGTACTGGCTCTCCCAGTGACCTGCAGAAGGTGTTGCAAAGCCTCGGCTGCCTTTGGGAATGGCTGAATGCTGGGCTGTGCAATGTGTGTGCTGGAACCAGGACTCTCTCCTGTCCTTTCTTGGGCAAGAATCGATTTCTAGCCCAGTCCTCCATCCTGACCTTACATTTCTATCACACTCTTCAGACAGCAAATTCCTCCTAGCTCTGGGGTGGCATTTCCTACTTCTGACTTTTTGAAGATTGCCCTAAAACCTTACAAATGCTATGTAGTTAGCAGCATTCATTGCACCTGTGCCTCATTCCACTCTTAATTTCCATATTACAACGAATTTTGGATAGCAACCCCAGATGACACACTACTAATATCACCACCAGATTAAGCGTTTAGGGTACTATTTCTAGATTTTTTTCCCATCCTTGGCTTTCTTCACTTCCCTTTGCCTCTACAGTTCTTGATGGAACAGAGGTGTCTCAATCACTCATCTGGGTGGACCTGAAAGCAAAACCCCACTAACAGAATGTATAATGCCATTTCCATATTTCATGTGAGTGACGATATTGTGTACCTTTCTTACACTGTACTTGAACCTGATTGTACCTATCTCAAATTCTCCAATTTGGTTACAGTTAAAAACCCAAATCAAAACCCCACCCCTCCCTTAATCATTTGGCTTTCTGTAGCTTTATTACTCATATAAAGACAATGATCTTCATCCTCATGTTGAGAACTGGTGAGTTTTAAGTTAAAGCAGGAGAATTTCTATGGTACTATTATCTGTCTGAAAAGAGCCTGCCAATACCATAACACTGTCTTTCATCCTAGAGAATAAATAAATAAATTAAAATCTGATTTTTATTCCCTGTGTTCTACTGACATCCAAGTTCCTAATTCCCTACCTGCTCACTATCTGTATTTGAAGCTGTCTCCAACTACCTTGCATTTATGAGGGAGATACTGAAAACCAATCTACAATTACACTCACGGAGAGAAGCAAAGCGCCACAGTTATGACGACATTCTCTTTTTTTTTTTGCTGAATACATTTTGCAAAACAAAGAATTTGCAAATAAATTGTGAGCCTTTCTGGATTGACAAAATGTTTGCACATGGTTTGTGTTTTCTGCAGCTCTGCATCTTGCTGAAGAGCTAGTTTCTGATCTAATTCAGGCTAGTAGGATGCAGTATATATGAACTTAACTAAATATTCATGTTCTGCCCTAAGGGTGGGAGTTGAGGAAAGACTGGCCAGGTTTTAAATTCAAAACTGTTTACTCTTTGCACGACACTGAACTTCCATGTGCTGTGGCTTCCTCCTGCCATCGTGCTGCTCAGGATAACTCTGGCCCAAGAAAACCTCATAGGTCTGTATCCTTTCCCAGCACTGACCTCTGAAAGAAACAGCGATTGCAAATTATTAGTTTAGTGGATGTGCACTGCAAGTGTATGCTTTGGTAACACTGCAGCAGGCGTCTGCACTGCCCTGCTCCCTGTAAAACACATTTGCAGGGAGAGGAGCATCCATCACAGCCCCAGCACCAGGACGACGGGTAGCAGTGGACTCAGAAAAACAGAGAGAATGAGCTGAAGCAGGCAGGCAACATTTTATGTTCTCGATTCACTTCCTATGTAGCAGGCACCTTGTAATGGTTTCTTCTCTTTTGTAAGGATTTACTGGAGTGACATTCCCCATTTTGAACATTAAAAAAAGATCAGTGGCAAAAGATCAGGCCTTTCCTTACCAAATATGCTATAAGAGTTCCTGCTGAATACAGAATCATAGAATCATTTGATGATGATGATCACAAGGGTCTCTTCCAACCAAAATGATTCTATGATTTAGGTTGGAAGAGACCATTGGGATCATCGAGTCTAACCATCAGCCCCA
>VZTM01038913.1:81362-96304 GCA_013400555.1 Jacana jacana
GCTAAAACATAAAGACTGGGAAGATCTCTTATTGCAAAGCTTGAGAAATTCCTCAGGACTCAGAGAGAAGGAAAAGACCAATATGAATAGCGCTTCTGCTTTTTTAAACACCAACAGCCGTGGGAATGGTTCCTGGCAGAGACGCCCAGAAGTAAGGGGGCACTGAGAACTATGGAGTCTGCATCCCCTCACCCCAGTACACACAGTACTGGCATCTACAGTACCCAGCCACAGGGTAATTCAGCGAAGCCTGAAGACTGAGGTTTGCTTTCTCTGGATTTTTACTGGCCTGCCTGGAGCATTATTTCTGTTTGCCTAGCTGTAACAGCATTTTTTTAATGACTAGGTGCCTTTTTATTTTTTGCTTAGCTTTGTATAATCATGTAGTGCAACCATAATTTTCATACAGATAGTTACAGCAAGTAGTTACTCTGTGTGCAGCGAACCGTTAATGGTGCCAGCCTAACGCCGCCGCGCAGAACAATGGGGACACGGGATATTTGCGAGGCCACAAAAACAGGAGCAGAGTAGACATAAATGAATGAGATGATAGGTGCGACCTTAAAAGTGGGACACAGGATGACACCTCCTCTGGTGTGGGGCTCTCCATGGGCTGCTGGTGGATATCTGCTCCATAGGGGACAGCCTGTCTCACCATGGTCTTCACCACAGGCTGCAGGGGAACCTCTGCTCCAGCGCCTGGGGCACTGCCTCTCTCTCCTTCTCCACTGACCCTGGTGCCTCCAGAGTTGTTGCTCTCACATATGCCCACTCCTCTCTTCTGGATGCTGCCATGCAGGCTTTTTTTCCCGTTCTTAAGTATGTTATCACAGTGATGCTACCACCATCGCTGATAGGCTTGGGCTTGGCCACCCTGGAGCCCGATGGCATTGGCTCTATCAGAGATGGGAGAAGCTTCTAGCAGCTTCTCAAAGAAGCCCCCCTGCTACCAAAACCTTGTTGTGCAAACCCAGTACAAGAGTCTAATTTTAATAGCTAATGTTTGAGTGAACGGTTTGATTTTCAGGTTGCTGCTTTAAGGGGACGATAGACCATTAGAAAATATGCCGCTGTAGACATGACAAGGTTGAGGAGATGCTATGATGTGCTGTAATTTTATTCATCCTTAGACAAAAGAGGGTATTCTATCTAGTCTGCTTAAGCCACATATGTCAGAGTATCATATTCTCTATAGCTTGTTCTAGTCAAGTATGTTGATACCACAGCTCAGTTCCAGTGGTATGTGAAGCAGCATTCATTGGCAATACCTCTGCTTTTAAGAACCCCCCGAAGAAACGTCCTCCAGGTACATTCCCAGTTGGGGTGAAGGATTGATCTGACCATCTTGGAGATGTGCCGTGTCTACCGGCTACTTGCAAGCTTTCTCACTAGGCTTGCTAGAATTCTACATGCATACTACTCTGCAGATGTTCTGCCTGCAATTATTTTGGGGTTGGTTTTTTTACCAGAAATTACTATTTCAAATACTCACACCTTGTAATGTGCCATTCTGCAGAGTCTTCAGGTCACACAGCATTTTGTGTATTCCCTTAGCAGACAGATGGAATTTACATAAGGGATTTATGCAGTGTCTATATAAGCAGAATCAAACACATGTTCCTACTCTTTGGAACACTTCTGCTGCTAACTTCACCCCACAGAAATTCACTTTTCCATCAGGAAACTGAATCCAAGGGTTTAAACACTGTTTAAGCTAATTATTGGAACTGAACACTCATATAAGGGGTAAATCCACCCATTTTAATGAAAGTGTGCCAATTTCCTTCAGCTGCACATCAGCCTGTTGTGTTTTATTCGAATAAACTCTAGAGATATCTTTCTGATGTTGATAAAACTCGGTTAGGGAGAGAGGCAAACCAAGGGTTAAAGGCAGCTGCTGCAAGTTCTGACAACGTATTCCCATCTGTGATACCACATTAAAATTGCCAGAGAGCAAATCTCCCCAGCTCTGAGTTTGAAGAACCCTTGAAGCAGAAGTGGAAAATCAGCTTACAAAGCCAGAAAGATAAGGATAATTTTTGTTCTTGGGGTATAACAGAAGATGTAATATCATTATTAGTGTTGTAGAAAGATAAAGGCAGAAATGTATATTGAGCGTATACAAGGATTACAGGAGTAATAGAAAGGCTCAACTGTGAAAAGTATCAGGAAGGTTTTTGGTTCAAGAGCTTACCTGGACACGGATCTGATGGAAAACAGTTTTCTCTGGCAACGGGAGCAAAGACCTGGATGACCTTCAGAGTTAAAGTATGTTTGTATGTGCAAGTGTGGGGGGATGTGTATGAAGGAACTGACGTGCCCAATTTCGGCTTCAAATATGATTCATCAGTTTAATATTCTTTCCACTTCACACATATCTACCGATGATTCACACCTTTAGAGGACCACGTTAGCGTTTGGCTGAACATTTGGTACCACAAAATCCATCCTGTTCCTTAGGATTTCCTACCATTACATTACCACTGAAAACGCCACACTGATTCTCAACACAAAAGTTCCCCTTCAGTTTGGATTTACCAGAGTCGGCACAAAGATCCTTGTTTCAATTCAGAAAATGCATTGAATGAGATGGCTGAACACATACAACCCCCCCCGCCAAACCTCAAATCTTTTTGCAAGTCTATTTTTTTTCCTCTGTATTTCCAGCATGAAGCAAAAGGATATGGCACCAACACCTCTGGAACAAGCAATAGCCGGTCCAAAAAAGTGAAACCGCCTTGTGAGCAACAAAAACCCAAGCACAGGTAATTCTTAAGAAGTAAGGTTGAACATATTTTCATGGGTTGAATGTTACTTACCAGATCTGTGGAGCTCAAATGCATAACCAGAAGTACCTGCAGAAGGAAAAGAAAACCCAAAACGTTAGTATTCTAGAGAAAAGCAGAGAGAAATATGAAAAAGCATTGCTCTAAGCGGTAAAACCACGGCTAGGGATGCACTAGGGTTTGAGCTTTGCTTCGACTGGGGAAAAAAAGGTGGAGGGAGGCCGCTTTGCCTAGGTTTTTAATCCAGTTAGAGTACAGAGAGGAAAAGTGGGCTTCAGGGACTGCATCCTCCTAAAAGCATTTAAATTAGGAGCAGGCAAAGACTTCTGCACTCCCAGCCTTAAGAGGAAGGCAGAGTTCCTCAAAACGATAGAAATAATGCGAGTCTGATGTTAAGGCAGTGAAAACACCTAGACTTCTTGCTTCGTGCACATCAGTGGGTGCCCCAACTTGTCACAGCTGAGGACCTGCATACCAGTTGCCATTGTTTTGTATTTTTATCAACTGCTGGAGTAACTGGAGCAGAATGGTTAAACAAAACCTCCATGCCAGGTAGCTGGGGCTGGGTTCACCTTCATGACTGTGGACCACCTTTACTTTACTTGTCATGACTGTGTTCAATAGAGAAACACAGGCTCTCCGGATGGGCAAATCTTTTCAAGGCAAGGGAGACACCTTAGGAAGGGCAGGTGAAACATCTCCCCTGCCCTGAGACTCACTCAGGCACCCATTTAGCCCCACTGAATATATTCAGAGTCAGCCACAACTCTCAGAGACCAAAAGTGCCCTTTGACCAGAAGGAAGAAGGAGGCTGAAGCGCCCCAGACACCACACAAGGCACAACATTCCATATAATATTCATAAGCAAAAAGTAGGACTTCATTCCCGTTATGATCATGACAGAATAAAGGGGTCATGTCAGCCCTCAAGGGAACGTGTCTTACTCTGTTTATTCATGGCAGGAAGAATCCCAAAAGCCCATCAGCATCACAGCATCCCCAAATACAGAGGCAGAGAGGTGCTTTGGAGCGGTCTCTCAGGGGCAACACTGCCAAAAAAGTTACTATATAATCTGACAGTACAAGGGCTGCTCTGCCCCAGGGCACCAGGGAAGGTTTCACGCTTGGAAATAAGAGGTGAGTCAGTGCCCCACGTTGCACGTAGCAAGAACAGCATACCCTGCTTGAGTCCAGATTTGTCTAGAAAACATGAGACACAAAAATGCCAGCAAAGGCTCTTTTCCATCTCTTTGCAAAACATCCCCTGCCTGATGGCTGAACTAACCTCTCTGCCTGTGTACTTACCCCGAAGAGATGATGCTACATCACTTATTTTCATAGAAATAACAAGTAGCTCAGTAGGAAGGAAAACCTTAAAACCAAGAGCATCCTTAGCGCTGTTAAACTGCTGTGAAGGACTCTTATAAGCTACAAGCGAATCTGTAACCTTAATTAAAAAGCTCTACCTGTTCTTCCTCCAATCCTAATCCCAGAATTTTAGCAGCCAAACAAGTTCAAACACACACAGACACACACACACAATTTAATCTACAACCCTGAACTCACTCCACTTCTTCCCGAGATAATTTGTTGCTGTGACAAGAGCAGAACAGATGAAATCCTGATTATGGAAAATGATTACAATCACACTGATATTGGTTTATTGTTCTTGTTTGAAGTGATGAGATACTGTTTCCATGTATTATGCAGTGTTGCTATACCCCAAGCTCAAAAGTTTTGTGCATCATCAGATATTTCCTGTTCTCTCTTGCACAAAGTTATCTGAATTTTTCAGATCCTTAAATAATAAGGCGTTCTGCATTAAGTGTGAGATTGACAGGGAACTGAAAGAGTGCAATGCAGTATAATATGTGTAATAATTGGCTTTACAGAGGTGGAAAAACAACCTTATTGTTAAGGGATTTTAATGTTGGCGCATATTTAGCATGCAAATACAAATTCATGCACATTCTTAATTTGTCTGCCTTGCCAATTGCTCCATGTTATTAAATCTTTCCCACTAAACAGGTGTTGGCAGGTTTTGGAAAGCGCTTCCTTCCAAGGAATTTGTTATTAGATGGATATTCTTGAAAAGGTTCCAGCAGCATCCCAGCTACATTGGCATTTCCAGAATATTTATGGACTTATAACAACTCAGTGTTGGACGCAGCTCAAGATGCAATTAACATTCTCAGAAGAGAAATTAAAATTGTCTAAGGTATAACCGTACTGATTGAGTGAAACAATGACAAATCCTGCTACTTCTGAAAAAAACCACCCTTTTTTCTTCAGAGGCTCCTCTCCATGGAAGAACTTCAGTGACCAAGAATCAGGGTGACTTTACGTAACAGCATCACCATATTTTAGAATAACGGTCCAACATATCAGAGAGGCAATGTCCAATTTAGGTTCCGGAATGCCTTACTAGCAGAGATGTTATTAGGGACACTGGTCTAACTCCACTGGAGATTAATGGCTTCTCTTCCAGTAAAAAGACATTACACAGTACATAGAGGGGTGCTTGCACATGCTATAAGAAGAAAAGAAGGCCTGGGGCTACGTTTGTCTTCGGGGAAACAAATCAGAGTACAATGTCAAGTTGTCCTTTATATGAGTGAGTCAAAAACAAATACAGAAGACATGAATCTATATCATTGTTTGCCATAAAAATCATTGCATATAGCTCTATAGCCTATATATATGCCATAGCAATATATATATAGCTATAGGATTACTTCGGGTTGGAATGAAACGTCCATGGGCAGTACACGCACAAGAGTGATTGGAAGATCAGCAAGCTGAAAGAATGAGGTCTGCTTAGCCCGAAGAGCAAGGAGAGGGCACTGCAGCAGCTCTCTACTGAGGAATGGGCTGTTGGAATGAGGACAAGAATAACCAGTTCCCTATGTCCATGGTGGACGGGACACAAGCAGGAAAGGGTCAAATCTGCAGTTGCAAAAGACTGAGGTTAGATGTAAGGAAAAATAAACAAACCACACACACACACGCACACAACTTCCTAATATTAAGAACAGTAAAACAATTTCCCTTTCCCAGATGCGAGGGCTGGAGGGGTGGGAAGGAAAAACTTGTTTGGTCACTGATTTTTATCATGTTTTTTTTTCAGCTACCACACTTGGCATGTTGTTTGTGCTTAGCTTGATGTTGGCTTTTCTTCTTCCTCTTTAAATTTGAAAGGCCAGATTCCTCAGTCACCATAACCTAACTTCAAACTGTTGGGTTTTAGTCTGATTTTGTTACTACTTTTTAAAAGGGCTTTTAATTACTTGGCCACAAAGGCGTCAAGTTCATTGACTAGGCACTCGGTGGTCTTTTCCATTCATATTTCTATGACTCCACAAATTTATTACAGATTTTAACATTCCAAAAGTCAATCAAGAAGTTCAGTCGGCAGTTCTCAGTGAAAGAAGGTTCTATACTAATTGGAAGGTTTTGCTCCATTAGTGCCCTTGCTGTTGCAGCTGCTTTACAACTATTTATACGTAAGGTGAGATGCTTTATGAAATTAGCTTTCTCTTTGTTTAAAAACATTGCTGTCATGCAAAACCTCTATTTTTACACAAAGCATCTCCAAAGTGCATTGCTTTAGTTTCTCACAGCCCATTGTCTCCATTGTGATTAACTACAGCAATGTAATAGGGTGGGTTTTTTTCCCCAAAGAGATGTACTTTACTTCTATGTCTTACTACCAAGACTGTTGCCTTTAAAATGTATTTTTTATGTAACCAAACAAATCACAAAATGATCTGGGGTTGGAAGTGACCTCTGGACATCATCTAGTCCAACCCCCTGCCAAAGCAGGACCACCCACTGCAGGTCCCACTAGAACGTGTCCAGGCGGGTTTGGAATGTCTCCAGAGATGGAGATTCCACCACCTCTCTGGGCAGCCTCTGCCAGGGCTCTGCCACCCTCACAGGGAAGAAGTTCCCCCTCATATTTCTAGGGTCAAGTTTGGAACATTCTAGGAACATTCTAGGGTCAAGTTTGTGCCCATTCCCTCTTTTCCTGTCCCTGGGCACCACTGGAAAAAGCCTGGCCCCATCCTCCTGACACCCACCCTTGAAGCATTTATAGGTGTTGATCAGATCCCCCCTCAGCCTTCTCTTCTCCAGACTAAAAAGACCCAAGTCCCTCAGCCTTTCCTCATCAGAGAGATGCTCTAGGTCCCTCATCATCTTTATACCCCTCTGCTATACCCTCTCCAGCAGTTCCCTGTCCTTCTGGAACTGGTGAGCCCAGAACTGGACTCAGTGCTCCAGATGGGGTGTGATATTCAAGGTCATATTCAAAGGTGATATTTGGTATATTTTCATATAATTCTTAAATGTTCTGTATCTGAGTAAGAGCTATGCAGGACCTACTAAGCAAGCTTTCACAGGAAATGACAAACAATAAAATACTCATCAAGCAAAAGAGACAAAAGCTGTGACAGACGAGTAAAATGAGTACCAGCTCACGAGGCTATATTATGTCCACTTGTTGTCTCATACGCGTCAAAAGACTTACAGAAGGAGAAGCAGTTTTGCCCAACTGCCAAGAAGAAAAATACTTTTCCAAAATAAATGTCCTTTTTGAAGGAAGAAAAAATAAAACCCAACCTAAATATTCAGGCTGCCTTTGTTGCCAGCTCCCGCTATGACTCAAGGAAGACATTTCAAAGACCATAGCACTTTCCAGCCAAAATCATTGTAACAGTCCCTGGAAGGACATAGGAGAAAGTAAATGTCACCTACAATAAAGTGGCAGGTAGTGGGGTAGAAAAATGCTGTCTTAGGTGAAGATTTTCAGTGCCCCATAGACTCCTGAAGTGACTCTCACCACACAAAGCGCCTGTTGAGAAGGTGTGAAAATTTTGAGGGAAGCGAGACCTTTATCCATGACCTTTCATTTCTTCCACCTTTGAATGCTAATTTAAAAGGACAAAGTTATCACCAGACTACAATATAAGTAATGGCAGGCTGATGAAGACCTTTATAATCTATTTGATAAAGCACAGGTTAATTTCCATTTTCAGGAAAATTCCAGCTTCGGTCAATATCTGTCTCCTGGGTCAAGAGCCACGTTGAGTGGTGTTGGTACTCGAGCACTTTTCCAAAATAAATGTCCTTTTTGAAGGAAGAAAAAAACCCCAAAACCTAAATATTCAGGCTGCCTTTGTTGCCAGCTCCTGCCATGACACAAGGAAGACTCATTGTATCCAAAGTCTGAGGGGCTAAGCCATACATGTGCTCTCTCTAGTGTCTCCACTCCACTATACACTTAAATGTATAGCTCTGTACCAGTGCAGCTTACACGTAGGAGACAGCAATAGCACCTCATGCTACACAGAGCAATTGAAAACAATTGGAAAAAAAAACAACCAACAAATCCTCAGAGAGGGTAACTGGAAAAAATTAACACTGCAGAATCAAAAACATGTAAAGAGGAAGTTTTAGAACTAATGCCACCCACTCAACCCCCTAAAACTTGATTGAGACTTTCAGTAAAATTCTTCTTCCTAACAAAAATTTTTCTAACCATCCTTTTTTCTATATTTATCTCTCAGAAATCCTATGTTGGCTTCCTCAGGGTAACAGAGGTGGTGCTGAAACCAGAAGGAAGACCCTCACTCAAAGATACGGATCTCTTTGCAAAAAAATCAGAAATAGTGCCTTTACGCTGCTATTTCACCCATCTAACTTCAAACATGACAGCTGATGTCTAATTTTCCATGCATACATTACCCTTATTACCCAAATTAATAATTGCAGATTAACCATGGCACAAACACAAACGCTCGAGTTGGCTTCCTGCAGCTCAGCTGAGATCCCTCAAAGCTTCTTTACTCACGCACACCGGCACCTCGAATAATAGCATAAGCCAGAGGCATTTATTCACTAATACCAGGAGAAATAGTATGGGATAGCAGCCAGATAAAGATTCAGAACAACAAAACAAAGAACCTCTTCTGACAAAAATGACTTGAATTCCTTAGGCAAAACAGAAGCAAGTTGTGGGAGGTGATTCTGCCCTTCTACTCTGAGCTCATGAGACCTCACCTGGAGTCCTGTGTCCAGCTCTGGAGTCCTCAACATAGAAAGGACATGGACCTGTTGGAACAGCTCCAGCGGAGGGACATGAAGATGTTCAGAGGGCCAGAGCACCTCTGCTGTGAAGACAGGCTGAGAGAGCTGGGGTTGGTCAGCCTGGAGAAGAGAAGGCTCCAGGAATAACTTAGAGCAGCCTTCCAGTACCTGAAGGGGGCCTACAGGAGAGCTGGAGAGGGACTCTGTCAGAAAGTGGAGTGACAGGACAAGGGGCAACAGCTTTAAATTGTAAGAGAAGAGATTTAGATTAGATACTAGGAAGAACTTCTTTGCTGTGAGGGTGGTGAGAGCCTGTCCCAGGTTGCCCAGAGAAGCTGTGGTGCCCCATCCCTGGAGGGGTTCAAAGTCAGGCTGAATGGCACTTGGAGCAATCTGCTCTGGTGGGAAGTGTCCCTGCCCAGGGCAGGGACTGGATGGTCTTGAAGGTCCCTTCCAACTCTAACCATTCTGTCATTCTACAGGGAAAACTAATAATAACAATAACAATAATAAGACATAGCAATTTAAATGTCATTCCCCTGAAGAAGATCAATGGGCTATACAAAGGCAGAAGAACTGTAGAGCTCTAACTGCGAGCATTTTTCCCCAAGCATTAGGAAAGATACACTCTCCTTTCTTGAACTCTGTTATCCTTCTGCTAGATAATGCCTTGAGCTTCAGCTCTGCCATCCTCATTAAGGGGGAGAATTTCACCAGGGTTGCCAGCTGGAGCAGAGACTGCTCGCCTGTGTGCGGGCGTTCAACCACCCTCCTGTTTTCAGGTGACATAGCAGGTAAGTGAAGGAGAAGCGTTACCCACAAGTATTCAGGTAACAATCAGTATTTCATGGAGAATCTTATACCACCAGTCACATGCTCCAGTTGGAGAACTGATCCAAACATCATACTGACAAATACATTTTTCTGTCTGTATGTGCCAACGTTATTAAAGTTTATTTTATTTTTAAACAAGAGTAAAGATTATTTGGGGCCAAAGTGGATGATATATTTGCATTTTCCACCCAAGGAATACATATAACATACAAGAAAGCAACCCAATCCAAAGCTTCAGTTCCCTATAATTAACTAGAGTTAGTGTATTAAGAAAAAACCCTGAGACCCTGCAATAAACAACACAATCCATGCTTTTCTTTCTATGCTTGCTTTTCCTTTCTCAGTTGTTTTTGCTTTAAGGGTTCTGTATCTCAGGACAAGAGCTTGTCATAAGAGAGTATTTCTACTCTATGAAGAAAATCTGCACTTCAAGACATGTTTTGGTTCACCCTCCAAAACACTCTTGACATTTTTACAGAGCAGCAAATTTAAAACACAACAGACGAACGTTTGGCTTGCTACCCATTGGGGTGCTCTATTTCATGACTTCTGAAGCAAGTTACACTACTGGTGAGTAAAAGTTACAGTTAATATTTCACCATTAATACAGAAGCACAAATAAAACAAGAGCAGTGGGTCAGGGTCTGATGAGAATGAAGGCTGCTTTCTTTTTGAAGACGAGGATTTTCAGCTGTTTTCCTTTTACATGGTTTGGTTTCAGCCTTCCTAGGGCAGCTTTTTAAAGAACAGAAGCTAATTAGAAGCATAAGAGACTTCTTGAAATTGCCTTTCGACTTCAGTAAATGAGACGCTGTTATTTACAGGCTTTTCTTTTCCTTTTGAGCCACCAAGGACCTTGCTTTCACTTCACAAGGTCTCAATGTAACAACAAAGCTGCTGGAACAGAGTTTCAGGATGGGAAATAAAATAAAAGTTACAAACATGGTGTTTATTGGCAAGCATCAAAAAAGAAGTAAAGAGTAGCAGCATAGCTTATAACTTTGTATTTTCCCTTATAAAATGCTTTTTTGATGTTCAGTTTTCTTCTTTTTTTCTTAAGGACAAAGATATTTTAAGTAGTTAATAGTATACTACCAACGGAACAGAGCCCAAAGCATCACACTGGATTTACAGGTGAGTGGTAGGATTTATAGATGTAAAATTAGCCCTTCAGATGAGAGTACATCTCACCACTAGAGAAAACATTTGCCTTTTTATTTTGGAAATCTAGTCAGTTCTGTACTAAGTCCTTGATCTGTACCAAGGGAGGGAAAATCTGCAGACTTGAAGAAGCCATCAAGACTAATGCAGAAAGGTGGCATGGCACTGGGGAGCACTGCCGGCACGTCCCCGGCTGGAGGAAGAGCTGGCACAAATATAAGCTGTTACACACAGCAGTTATGGGAAGAAGATAATTTTTACACTTTGACTTTGTGAAGAGTCACGGTGTAATCCTGAGACAGCTCTATAAACAAAGACGAAAAGCCTGAAGAAAACATATCTGAACTGGATCTGAATAATCCAACTCTGTGCTAACAGGAGCATTTTGCTTTGCTGATGTTACAGAACAGCAACATTAACAGTGACATCCACCTCCTTATTTTCATAGAATCAAAGAACTGTCCAGGTTGGAAGGGACCTTTGAGATCATCCAGTCCAACCACCAACCTCCCTCTGATAAAACCCAGCACTAACCCATGGCTCTAAGCGCTTGGGCAACCCGGCTTTTCAATCCCTCCAGGGATGGGGCCTCAACCCCTGCCCTGGGCAGCCCAGGCCAAGCCTTCCCAAAACCCTTTCCCTCTCAAAACTGTTCCTCATCTCCAATCTGAACCTCCTCTGGTGCAACTGGAGGCCTTCTCCTCTTGTCCCATGGAAAACAAAAAAACCACAAAAACCAACCCCTGACTCCATCTGATCTATTTGTAGGAGTTATTAGAATTCATTACTTTAAGCATCGTGTTTACAGAGGTGTTTCGCAATCTCAGGACCTGTGCTAGCGTTGTTAAAGAGAGGGAATGCCCAGGGCAAAACCCCAGCAGTAATGTTCAGGTGAGTTGTCCTGTTGCCTTTACTGGGCTCAGACAAGAACACGTGTTAAAACCTGTGCAGTGCACTAGCCTGTTAAATTTACCAGCCAGAAGATACAATCAAATCTGAGTGTGTGAAATTATCCAGCCAGATTCTTTTTAACGCGTCTGGCTGGCCAACTCCACAGCTTGCCAGCACATTTCCTGCTCAAATTTGCTGGATTTTTTTTCTTTTTAGCTCAAACAGCAGAGTCTGTAATATCCCATTCCTTTTGCCTTCCATGTGCAGGCACAGAGCCTTAGACAGCTATCGGCCCTTCGGGAGAGATCTGCTCTGAAGGGAAAAGCTCAAGGCAGAGCACTGCATCTCTCTGTAAAAACACAAAGCAAGGGAGAAACAGATTCATTCCCTCTGGGCAATGTCAGGCTGTGGAGTTTCTCTTTGCCTGTATTTACAAACACAGGCATGCAAATAACAATAGTGTTCAACCATGTTTTCACTTTTCAAGAGGTGAACTAAGTAAGACTGCAGAAGTCTTAATTTAGGTCCTAAAATAAAAATTTCAGCATGTCTCTCTCATTCTCTGTCCAGCCCCAGGGTGTTACCTGGCTCCCCCTTCCATCATCTCCCAGGCTTTGAGACCTCCCTGTGAAAGCAGCACATCATGCGTGCTAATCCCTGGGGATAGGCCAGACCCACTTGAACCTTCAAGCTGTTTAGCAAGGAAGGTGTTTGGAAATCTCTATCTATGAGACCTGAAAATTGTGAAGAAAACTCTTCAGTCCCAGGAGATCAAGCTTAGATATTTGGTGGCATAATGTACCACAAGATATAGAATTGCCTAGAGAAACTGTAACTTGGAAAAGGTGCTAATTTTTCACTTTTACAGAAAAAAAAAAAAAAAAAAAAACAAAAAAACCACAAAAAAAAAAAAAACCACAAAAACAAACTGAACATTCCCCCTGTACTCAGCACTGGTGAGGCCACATCTTGAGTATTGTGTCCAGTTCTGGGCACCTCAGCACAAGAGAGATATCGAGGTGCTGGAGCGAGTACAGAGGAGGGNCACCCAAAAAACCCCAAAGCAAAAAAATCCAAATAAAAAACATAGGCAAAGGAGGAAACAGTGCATGAACAACTTCAAACAAAGCAAGCTGTGGATCTATGACGTCCGAAGCTTGACTGCCTCAGGGACCTCATTTAGCTACATCTGACAAAACAACAAACATTTACCATGCCAAGTTCTATCCATGTGATTTCTTCATACATGGGAATTAATTAACATTTGTCAAATTATCCTCCTTTTTCAGCAGCAAATCCTGCCTCTATAGTTAATGGCTCAAAGTAGAAGAGTGTACATGCGCAACCAGAGAAACTTCAGTGAGACTGACTTCCTACAGGATTATTCCTCCAGAAATCATCTTCACCCGTGCTTCCATTCCACTACTATTCTTCTCCCAGTGCACAATGCTATTAAAAATAATGGTTTAGAGCATCAATAATATATTAAAGACAGCCTCCGCAATGTGGCTGTGTCGGCAGCATAATGAAATCCATCATTCTTTGAACATTTACAACCATACATCTTACAGTTAATGATGTGGCACAATTCCATCATCAAGAAATGAGGGTAACAGTCAGAAGTCGAGAGCAAGAAGCCATAAAAGCTTGAAACTGAGCCCAGGAAAATTGCAAAGAATTCTGGAGTGTAAGGCTGCTTAACTCCAAACCCAAGCAGGCGGCAGGTTCTTAGCCAGATATCCAAGTTTGTCAGGAGAGACACCCTAAAACTGATGTGAGAAGTTTGGACTCAGTCTTCACTTGAAATTCTGCTTGGCAGTTTTCTACAAGTCTACAAGGCTTCACATCATGGAGACAAGGAGGATTCATCTCCCTTAACTTTCACCATCCAAAAGCAGAACAGTTAGCCAAAGTATGCAGCTCAATGGGTCTCAGTTGTCAATGGAGAGGTACAAGAGGCTCCAGAAAGTCACCTATTCTTGACTACTATGCAGGTGGAACACACTGGAAATCTCTGTCTCACATTTACCAGAGAATCATTAATACGTTATTTTATGAAAAATAAACAACTGCTTGCTAACAATGCATACTAAATAAAAACATCAGAGGATGGGTGAGGCAGATGATCTGGTAGGTCCTTTCCTTGTGTTTCCATGATTAACTAATGTTTTGAAGTGCATAGCTCCTTCACCTGCACTTAAAATGGAAATCTCACCTTTCTCCTCTGGTAATATTTGCTGTCACTTATTAGGTCAACTGACAGAGTATCACTGTCTCTTCACCCTGCTTGAGACTTAAGCTTCTCTGTCTTCCACCTTCACCTCCCAAATGCAACTTCGGTGAGGAAGCCTGATAACACTGTACAAGATGTCTTTTCCTGGTAGCCAGTGTGCTCATGAACAATACAGCAGAATCAGTCAACTTACACAAACTTACCCCAAACTTACAGGCATTAGAGAATGAAAACAGGCAGCAGGAATCACTTCAAGAGAAGGTAAATTCCTTTTCTTCCTAACAGAGCTAAGAATGAAAAGTATGTAACAACTAGCCCAAAAGGAGGCCTAATTCATCACCACTTCTCTCAAGGTTCAGTGAGGTATGCAGTTTGTGGTTTAGTTTTCTATTCTCATTCCAAAGTTTCCATTCAAAAGTATCAAAACTCCAAACTTGTAAGATCTACTTATTTTCAACAGACAACAAAACCTGTTCTTGGTAAACTCCTATAGGCTGACTATTGTTGGATGGGGGGAAGACAGTGGATATAATATAACTGGATCTTAGCAAAGCATTTGACACTGTCCCCCACCACATTCTCATGGAAAACCTGTCTGCTCATGGCCTGGATGAGCATACGATCTGCTGGATCAAGCATTGGCTGGAAGGACGATCCCAAAGGGTGGTGCTGAATGGAGTTAAATCCAGCTGGCAGCCGGTCACAAGCGGTGTTCCTCGGGGCTCAGTACTGGGGCCTTTCCTTTTTAATATCTTCATTGACGATGTAGATAAGGATATAGAAAACACTGCAGATGACACTAAGTTGGGTGGGAGTGTTGATCTGCTTGAGGGCAGGGATGCTCTACAGAGGGACTTGGATAGACTAGATAGATGGGCCAATGTTAATGGCATGGCCTTCAACGAGGCCAAGTGCCAGGTCCTGCACTTGGGCCACAACAACTCCATGCAT